>JAUZNJ010097359.1:0-21666 GCA_034780135.1 Jordanella pulchra
TCTTTCTTTCTTTCTTTCTTTCGTTCTTTCTTTCTTTCTTTCTTTCTTTCTTTCTTTCTTTCTTTCTTTCTTTCTTTACACTCTGTTTCTTGGTGTACTTATAACTTTTCCACTGTAATTTCTTCCACTTCTCTAGTCCTTCCATCTGTTTGCTCTACCTCCTGTCCTAATGTTCTCTTCTTTCGTTTGCCTTTCTGTGTTCTTCCATTCTTATGTACTTTTATGTATTCTACCTTGTTATGTTTCTTTTGTTTACTGCCCTTTTCTTGTGCCCTCCTTTGCTGTCCCTCCTTTCATCCTTCCTTCTTACCTATGCCTTGTTACATATTAAAAAAAAGAGGCCTATAAATATCAGACATAAAATTCACCTCTAGCTTTTGTGTTTTATTTTAACATCAAGGACTGTGAAATCTGTAAAGTCTGAAAAAGTCAAGAACTTTTGTCTAAAAAAACATGATGTTTTTATGCGTTAAAACCTCTAACATGTTAGAAAGTGTGCGTTTTCTTTTAATCATCAATGTACACTGAAAAAAAGCAGATAGTTTAAACATGTTAGTCTCCTATGAAGGTGTATGTTTACCCTGAGAATGTCATTTATTAAATACATGCATATGAACTTCTTCAACAGGAAAGACCCTGCAAGTATGAGTTGAGCTAGCCTTGTTGAATGGAGACCTGTCACCTGTCTGATCTGATATTAGCTTTGATTGTAACTGTTTCCCCAATGACTGTATAGGAAAAATCAGGTAAAGCTAATGGAAAAATAAAATAGCAGAATGGAAAGTGAATACAGTACTGTATCCAGAGAATATAGCAAAAAATGTCTAAACTTAGAGGTCCAGCATTTTAACAGTCTTACTATATTTTCTTACATTGAGGCATTAAAATCAAAAGAAAATTGAAAGCCTGCAAACACGTGTTTTTGTTTGTTTTGGAATTTTAAAGTGCTTTATACTGTAGATAAAGTTAGATTGGATTGGAATATTATTCAGGGCAATATATATATCTGTAGCTGCAGCTTAGTATTTAGTATTACTGTGTATCACATGAGCCCCCGATGTATAAAGGCACCCCAGGTCCTGGGACACAAGGAGGGAAGACAAGACCAAGAGCGCTTGGAGCGCTTTTCCTCATTTGCTAATCTGTAGGAAAATATTTCTTACCAGTCTCTTCTCTTCTCCTTAAATTACTTTTGGACATTTAGCACTAGATCGTCTTGGAGGCCAGTTGTCACACTTGACAGTGGAAGCTGATCTGTTGAGAATCATTGCAAATCTTTGGTGCTTTCACATCAGAGGAACTGGAAAAACGGCATTCAGATTGATTTCTTCTCTCATCTGATGCATGATAAAAAGTTCTGACAAAGACATATGGAGAAGAGAATTGCTCAACAGCAGGTGGCCTGGTCTCCAGTCTGAGATGTTTTCACTTGATTGTTCCGGACAACATGCACCTTGAGATAAGCAACATATGCAGCGTTTGCAGGGAGGTGGGCAAACTGATTCAGCTCAAACACAAACTCAGCAGGAGACAACAAAACGCTGCTGCAATGCAAATGGGGAGCTTCTTCCTTCAGAGAATTATAGAGTAATATTTATAGATAATTTCCGAAATTACATATTACCATCTGAAAGATCTATAACAATTTTTGCAAAATTAGCAACCCCAAGTTTGATTTCTGCTCCTCAATTTCATCTCAGTCAGTATCTTCCTAGCTTAGCAAATCTTTGAGAAATTAGGGGGGGCGGAGGCGGCGCTGATGTTCAAAGTTGCTTACAGAGAGAGAGAAAGAGAGAGACAGGGAGGAAGGGAGGGAAACTGTCTGGGCTTTGGCAGCTGGACTGATAGCCAGCCCTGTGGAATGGCAGCTGTTGAAGGGCTTTTTAAATTGCACCCAGGTTGATGGGTGGCTGTCAGCAGGGCAATGGACAGAATTCCGAAAAGGACAGGGAGAAAAAAACTGAAATCGATGAGGTAAGAGTGGAGGAGAAGGTGAAGCTGGAGGACAGTGACCCTGACACTAGGTTTATATATAAATATATCGTTGTGAAACCACAAAGGCGTTAGAATTTGAAAAATTATGAAGGAGTTGTAGGACTGAATGTTGAGAATTATAGAGGTTAAAATAGGTGTTTACAAAAGTTGTGTTTTAAATCCTGCCAAGACTGTAGTTATTTAGTGAGGTCACAGATTCTTACTTGACTTGGCAGCTTTAGCGCTTACAGACTGTAGCTGCATTCAAATCGGCAATTGTTCAGTCACCCTTATCACTCTACAATTATTATGAAAAAGATGGCAGGCTTTTTTTATCAAACACAGAAGCATTAGATGAATTCCAACATCAGAGGAACAAATCGAGAGTAAATACCAGAAAGGCTCCACTCCTCCTAGATTAAGACATGGGTTAGCTGTGTTTAAACACATTTCTCGGTTCACTTTCATGAGTCACATCCAGGTTTGATTACTACCATACCTGGACAAAAACAAAACAAAACAAAAAAAAAAGTATGAAATACTTTCCAGTATATCTGAAGTTAAACTGCCTTACACTTTAGGAAAAAAAAAACATCATAGCCGTCATGAAAAGTTGTTTTGCTGCTTTTAGACTCTGAAAACTCGCCGTAAGTCGCAGAATCATGAATTATGCTGCAAAAAAATAGTCAAGCTTAAATTCTGACCATGCATTTGCGAATTTAGGTCGAGCATGCTTGTGTAATATTGCAGGAAGATGATCAAAGTCCTCGGGAAAAACAAACCAAAAAAAAATTTCAAGGTTGGAACAGGATTTCTAGAAATATAATGTGCAGGATGTTTCTGAGGGTCATTGTTTCCAGATAATCAAACAAACAATTTTGCAAGTAATCTTTGCAGATAAGTCCTAACATGAACACCAGTGGCAAGTGCAAAATTTTATTGGCAAAAGTAGTTTAGCACTCCTTATTTGGAATCTTAGTAGATCAGAGCCTATATGCTGAAAACAAAGCAACAAAATTTCAAAGAGCTGTAATAAGTTTATCTCATATGTAGTCTAACCCACATCTTGATCTCTCTTTTTTTGTTACTCTACTCTTACAAATTTCCAATGGCTCAGAAGTAAAGTGTTAGATGTAATTTAAATAAGACAGTATGAGGAAACTGCTTTTAGCAATCTACAGCACAGGGAAACGCAGTTGGTGCTGTGTAATGCGACGCTTTCAGCCTGACTGCCTGATACTGCCTTGCTGTGGTTGTGCTGTGCAACAGATGGTGTTCTGAGAAGGTCATCACGTCTGTTTCAACAGTTGCTACACATGCTGGCAACATTATTAGGGCTATTTGGGGCATAATGTAGAATCTGTCAAGGTGTTGTCAGACGGCAGCTGAATAAATATAGCCCTTGTTAGGAATCTTCTTGACTTGGTCAAGATCCCCTTTGAGAGTTTATAATTTGTTCATAGTACAAGAAAATTATGTTTACAATATTTAAAAGCTCTCTAATTTCCTTTAAGTTCTCAATTCTTGTTGATTCTTGGCATAATCTGCCACCTCGGGACACCATTAAAGGAAGAAAAATGTTCCTGCAACCCTGTTATCCATTAAAAAAGAATTTTTTTCCTTTCATGCATGAAAAAAAGTATCTAAGATTAAATTTGTTTTCTTCAAGTCCACGCATTCTACATTCCAGCTTACAAAGAACAGATTATTTGCCTTGATTTGATCAAAAAAAAAAACAGCTGACCTCAAAAGGTTCTGAAAAAGACAGAGTGGCTAAATTTATTTTTTTTTTACCATAAATTTGCAAAAGGTGGCTGGTCCACACTTTTATTGCACACTGATTGCTGTGGGGTAACTATTAATCATGTTCTGCATTCCCTACGGGTCAAAAACCCCTCTTTAGCAGAGGAACGGATCAGACACTGCGGGACTGGCAATTATCTGAATCCAAATCCGCTGTGGGGTTCTGCTCTCTTATCTTTTCAAATTATGCTTGCATTATATTTTAGGAATAGAAGATGTGACTAATGCTGGAAATCATCCAAAACAGTAATATTAATATAAGCATTATTAATACTGTGTATATGGTTAAGCTGTGACAAAGAGACTTTTTGTTTATGTAACATCCTCACCAAGTATTTCAGGGCTTAGGTTTATTGCTGTGGGAATGCTTCTCTTCATCTGGACAGTGAAGCTTGTCAGAGTAAAAAGGAAGATATGTAGGCATTAAATCCAGATGACAAGCACTGATCAATTTAAAGAGAGGGCAATTAAGGATAAAAAACATTTGAATACGGTACTGAAAAAAATCATGCTATGGGAATGTTATTTTTTTTCTCTGCAGGGCAAGAAGAGATAGTCTGATATGATGAGGATAAGATTTATCTGGATAAAAAAGACAAAAAAACAGCTATAATTTTATCTAAATATGAATATAAATCACAATATAAGTCGTATATTGTTTTGTTTCCCAGTTGTACAGTACTTTTTTGGGTCTATCACCTAAAATCCCTAAAAATCTACTGAAAATATCTGTTGTAATATGAAGAAAAATGGAAAAAGTCAGTGAGTGAAACACTTTTAAGGTAAATTGTAAATTTGTTTCTTTCAAATAATCCACATTCCCGTCTATGTAGATTTTAAAGCACAGCCGTTTAGTCTCAGTAACTGTGTACTATAGCGTGCATATAAACTAGAAATAAATCCTCCCTTTAGCATTATGACATCAACTGTTCAACCACTCAGCCCATATACTTTGCAGTCATATTCCTCTGCCAGAATCAATTCTATCAATAACAACCACTGGCATGCTTAAATTATTTGTTGCAGTCTGGACAGAAATATGGCAATGCAGAGCACTGACTTATGTGTATCTTTACTATTTCTCTTTTATTCTCATTTTTTGATCCTCTGCATGGGTGCCTCCTGCAAATTACCATTATGATGTTTTTTTTAAATTGGTCTTTATTCCTTTTAGGCAACTTTTAAATGTGTAAACGTTGCCCTTTCTATTTCCAACTTTCTAATTTGACCTAAATGAAATCTGTAGGAAATGTTCACGTAGTGAAAAGATGTGTGTTGTTAAACACAGAATATTTCTAAAAACAGAAAAATAACAAGGCTGTAAGTGTCAGACACAAATGTAATCATTGGGTAATACATGTTTGCCCTTTTACACTATAAAAAGCAGGAACGGCAGTGAAACAGTGCAAGACAGCATATCATTACTTTTGGATTCAATTCCTTCTGAGGCTTTTCAAAGAAATTGCTTTTTTTTTCTTAGTTAAAACAGCCCTTATATGAGGCTTAATTTTATTATTTTTTTAATTTCCCTTTAGGATAAATAAAGTATTTTTGAATTGAATTTGAAACACTATAATAAACGCTGTTTTCTTCTCATCTTTCAGCTGTTGATCTGCTTCTACGTTTGCTTGAGTGGTGAAAGGTAAGGAATCACTTTATGAAGTAAATATTTGTTCCCTAATCTGATAACTGTCTAAATCCTGGTCGCATTATGTGTTTTAAAGTTCAAATGAGACACTAAGGGCCTTGAATCCTGTTCTAAATGCTGTTTAATAAAAAAGGTCTCTGAGACCAGGAGACACTGCTTAAGAAATCACTTTTTTTGCCAAGCCAATAAAAACTAGTGCTTAACTATGTCTGGCAGAGACAAATAGCATTGCCTGCACTGTTCTTCATGCTGTAGTGATTGCGGACAGATTGGATTGTCAGAACTCTAAGTGGGCACGTAAGCAGAAAGGCTGTATTAGAATGTGTGCCTTTGTGTGCATGTGTAAAGTGTGTATGTAAAATGGTTGTTGACACTAACAATTTCAACGCAAACGTCTTTTATTTTGTACACATTGAAGGACTAGTGCACTCTAAATAATGTGTCACTAAATAGATTGTATTATTCAACTAATCTATTATTAGACATCTGATATGACACTGAATCCTCGGCTTACGTCAAAGTGACTCAGTTTTACATCAACCAAACAGCTGTGTCCTTTATAGCAGCATTTTTTTTTATGTTACAGATATGGGTGAATAATAAACAAACTTAATCTCATCTTACGCTATGCAGAAGTACTATCTGAACTGGTGAAGATTCATTCACTTTGGCAAAACTATTGAAGAAGAATTAATATAATTGAGCATTTGGACCCATTTTTTTGTTTAATTTTGTTAGCGCATGATTTGGGAGTGATCATTAAACTTTAAGACTGATGAGAGCTAACTGATTATTTTGCAAACACTTTAAAATGAAATAAATGGCCACAATTTTAAGTTTTGCAGTTTTTTTAAATATATTTTCCATAAGAGCACAAAAAATATCAAATGCCCCTTTTACAATATCGACTGAATACTAATGTATTGTAATATATTGTATAATAATGTATTGATACGCAATATTACATAATATTTAGGATTTAGCAAAACAGTTCAATTACAGTACTCTCTGTTATTAGAACAAGAAAACAGGTTTTAGTCGTAAATTTGATTTATAATTATTTGTTAATCTATGATTTAGATTTTTGCTTTGATATTTAGCCCCTAAAAGTATTGAAATGTATAATACAACTGACCCATTGTTGCCCTTTATACTACATCATTAAAATGTATACTACAAAATATTGTGATAAGATTGTATAGCTGCATGGCCCATGTCTGCATAAATATCCATGGACCACTAACTAGACCAGATATTGTCAGGCAACCAGCAGTTAATAAGCCAAAGCAGAGGAAAGCCTCCGGTGATTTGTAATCATTTTTACAGTGTTATATTTCTTTTACGTTGCCTACATACAACAAATCCAGTTATTGACAGCGTTTGGAAAGATGAATAACAGACCTCACAATTGATCCCTGGAGATCTTTTTTTACCAACCACATTATTCTACTCGCTGTATGTGAATATAAACTAGGGTCCTTTCCTGTACTCCTTTTCTTATTTCCAATTTTGCATTTTGTCTTAGGTTGATCAACAGAGGTCAGCCCTGCATGTTCCCCCACATTTACATTTGGAAGAGTGATGACTAACAATCATATTCAGACAAGAAACAAAAAGGAATTCATGGTTCATCGATTTAATTGATAAAAAAACCCATTACATATATATTGAAAAGAATTGTTAGGTATTACAAAAGTCAAAACAGGTTTTGTAAAATAAAAGAAATAAAATAATATAAAATAATTTTAGGTTAACCTTATTCCTGCTTTTTTTATTTGCAATTTGTTAATTGAATATTTATGTATTTAGTTATCTTTAACACTACAAGCAAAAACCTAAGTGTAAATGAAACACCAACAAACACTTTAATTTAATAGTAGTTAATTAGTAGATTAAACTCAAAGAGAACACTTTAGGTTAGACCTGTTTTTGGTTTTTTTATAAATTGTGTCTTCATTTTTTTTCAAACATACTTGGAAAAAATCTTTTTGGTGACTTCCTTTGCTGCTAAGTTAAATAGTAATTCAAATGTCTTATAGTGTTTTGGCGATCGCATAAAATAAATTATATCACATGCTAAAAAAAGAGCTTTAGCATTTTTAGCATGAGATTCTAGATTTTTCCTATGACTTTCAATGCTAACAGCGTGATGTTTATTAGCTTGCTTAGACCAGGAAGCTCTGCCACATCACAAAGTTAACTACGGACCCCAAACTACACACCCACCAGTTTTTAAGCTGGCTTCTTTATTTTATTTTTCCACTCTCTGTCTTTGAAGTTATTATCTTTACAATCCAGCTCTGAGTTTCAATGGATGACTCACAGACTTTCACCACATCCAGCTGTGAGATGTTCCACCATCCTACACTCTTATTGGTTGAATGTGTTCTCCACCTGGAGCAAACATCAGTTAAATCTCTTTCATGAAAACATTTGCTTTTATCAAAGCTTCTTATAAGACGGTGGTTTTGGAAAACAAGATGTTTTTTTTCATCATTGAAGACATTCTGTTGGAGAATCATCAGTTGATGTGCTGGAGAGTAAGAAGACTGCTTGAGGCTATAAGATGCCAAGTTAAATCTGCTTTCTCTGGCTGATTAACATAGCTGTCCATGTTACACTGGAAGATGTAATTGTTTTCCCTTTATCTTCTTAACTGAATTTGTTATCCACAGTATTGTTGCCCTATAATTACAGCCGTTTTGTTAGATGAAAATATTTTCTACAGCTTTTTATAAACTACTAAATAACTTTTGTGTAAGACAAGAGAGAAAAAGATCAGTTTTAAAAAAAACTACCTTCATGGGCTTCTTATAACCAATGGTGCATGAGGTCTGTTGCGTTGTCAAAGGCTTGTTGAGGTATTAACAGCTGCTGTCTTTTCTCTTGTATCCCTGTTTCAGCTGATCGTGGTTAGGGAACAGTTTGTAGCAGTGGGGCATAATTAGTTATAGACCCTGGACATGTCATAAATGGTTAGTCAGCCTCACTTTTTACTCTGTTATTCCCTCACTGCTCATAGCACCTACTGTACTAAGCCTTTTTGCCTCACTTGTACGTCCCTATTAAGTATTTGTGCAATACAAATTGCGCATTGAATTTTGACCCTATTGTTTAAGCTTTTTTTCTTTATTCAAGTAATTTTATATATCCTGCTGATTCTCAACTGTAAGTAAAATGTGATTCTATGACTCCAAGGGCATCAAGACTTATTTTACTCAAGCAGGAGTCATAATATGTCATATTTTAAAGCAGTTGTTTGGCTCAAACTGGGATATTATCCTCCATTTCAATCAAAATGGGAGAATCTCACTGTTTGAACTGCTGGAACAAAATTGTAAATATAAAAATGATCTCTGCATTATCTAACAGTTGATTTTTTTTGTCATTATTTCAGTTTTGATAAGTACACATCTGCTTTTTAAAGAGTGATAGAAAGCTGATATTAAATGTTAAATCAAACTATCCGCTCTGGTTCCTAGCCTGCAGTCATCTGCTTAACAGATGGAGGCTGTGTCTGAATTTCCATCCTAACCTTTGTATAGAGAACTATATAGGGTTTACATCATTATATATGAGGGTCTCAAAGTCTAGTTGATAAAGGGTAGTGGACTCAAAATGTCCCACAGTACACATTGAAAAGTTGTGTACATCGATGGTCACTGGATCAGCAGATATATCTCAGAATGCTTTGCAAGAGCTCCCTTCTCAAAGCTTCATGGGATTTATTTTGGGAGTGAAAGAGAACAAAGATGGAGCAGACACCATTTAAGGAGCCGGAGTCACATGGAAGAGAAAAATAGTTATCATCTATCCAAACAGTCAGTTAACTAAGTGCACTACAAAGCCCACTATATACAGTGGTCCCTGCTCTATATAGTGAATTAGGGGTTAGGGTTTAGAGTTGTTATCCTATTAAATTGGATTTGTGGCACCCCCTTAGTAACTGTCTGTGTGATTTTTTCTAAATATAAACAAGACATCTACATTTCCCTTTCTCCTAAGTGATGGGACAAGTGTGTTACCCTTCTTTCATCCAACTAGCTGCTAATGTGCAGCAGTAAAGAAAGCAAAGTGCTGCATTAATGTGTGTTTCAAACACATGGAGAAAACAGTATGACTGTAACATTTTAAAAGCTGTTAGAGCACATGACAAATTACTAATGACCTTGGTACACCTTAAACTTTAAACCAGTCTGTGCCGATATGTTAAAGTCAAATAGAATTTAAAAAGATATGATTGCGTTTTGTTTTGTTTGTTTATTTTGTATACAAACAATTTTAATCAGGATAACAGGGAGACAAAATATTTTCTTCGTGGCTTATGGCTTAACGTAAACACCTCAAATATTCTGTTGGAAAACAATTGGGCTTTAGTTACTGGAACTTTTGAAAAACATGCATAAATACTTTTTGCATTGTGAATGGCTTGATCAGCCTGTGTTTCTGCAAGGAGGGTTTGCAAAAGGTTTTCTCCAGCTATAGGTGAAACATGTGAGGGCAGATGAAAGCTGCTTTGAGGATGGAGCCCACGACTGGGAGGAACAGCTCTTCCTCCACCACCTTTCTCTTTCTGATCTCCATTTCCCCTCCCTTCTTCATCCCCATCTTTTTTCTATCCTCTCCTATTCCGCTGTCACTCTGCCTTGCTATCTCCTCTTACCTGCCTCTCCCCTCCCTCTGTTGTTTGCCTATCCAATTTCCCCTGCACATCCAGCCCACTCTTTCTCCTCAGCCACTGCTGTCTCCATGCCTGTTCTCATCTCAAACTGCTCTGCTCCCTGTACTTACGCTTATATATATTTATTCATTAACTCTCAGTCCTTGTTGCCTTGCATCAGTGAAGCGCTGTTGATTAGAAATGTATTAAAGTTTAGGATTATATGGGTATAAATCAAGGTCTAAGGCTAGCTTATTATTTATACATGTAACAAATTCAGTACTACAACATTTACTTCATGCTTTGTATCATTTGTGCAGGGTTGTTACTTTGAATTTATGCTTGTTTAAATATGTAAATTTATACATGTTAAACACAGGGTTCAGGTGCAAGCCCAGAGCTATTTCAGGGAAAAATCCCTTTCAGTTACAGCACATGGCATACACACGTACAGTTGACAATCTCTGTCCCTTTATGACTCCATCACAAAGGATTAATGTTACGGAGGGTAGAAAGGCAAAAAAAAAAAGGTAAAGACTTAACTAAGAACTTAAAAGTCAGAGCTATTTACAACTTCTTCTATAATGAACGAGAAAAGGAAGATGAAGGTGTTGTTTCTGCTGCTGCAGCAGACTTTCATTTTGTTTTGTTCTTAGCCAAATGGGGGTTATTTCACTTTTTCCAATGTGCAGTGAGTTGCAAAAGTAAGCATTCCTTAAAGGACAAAGTATTTTACCTGGATTTATGTGGCCGATGTGTCTTGATTAAAAACAAGTTTCAAAAACTGAAAATGTAGTTTCAAAGCTGATAAGCTTCCCTGTCAATACTGTAGAAAGGTATTCCCACAGTATGATGCTGCCACCACAATGTTTCATAATGGGCTGTGTGTATTGTCACTTTTCCATTGTTACTCTCCCACTTCACACTGTATTTGGATTTCTGACCAGACTTATCTGTTCAAACTTCCAGTTAAGCTGGATTGATGTTATGTAAATAACCTAAGCAATTTTCAGTACAATTATTACCTCAGACAAAGATCTGTTTTATGTTTGATGATTTAGAATCTGTGGGCTTTTATTTTTGAAAACTGATTTTCTTTTTTGCTGTGTGCTCTTACATAATGGTAGATGACATCATCAGTTGCTTAACTTTTCAGTTAAATCACCATATAAGATGTAAAACGTGTCTTCCTGATAGTTTACTTTTAACCCTTGGATTTGGAGACAGAAATAAACTGTAGGTATAAAAAAAGATAAATAAATTTAAAAAATCAGTGAATAATAGTTTAGATAATGCTGCAAAATGTACAGCACCCTCACCTAAAATGACATACTACATACATAGCATAATCCCTTAAGTGAAACAAAGTCCATGGCATTGTTTCTTGTATTTGGGTGGTCAGAAAGAAAAAGTTAGAATTTGCTGTTGATCTTTCCTTCTGTCAAGCATATGTAGATGATTTTAATAAGTCATATTACATCATTTAAAGAGAGCGAATAAAAACAATAGTTTAATCAAAACAGATATCCAACAAAATGAAAGTGAGCCCGTGAATTGTGTGTACCAGCGGGATCACTTTTCACACCTTCCCTGCTTCTTATATTTTTATATTATATATATATTATTATATTATATATCTTCTTATACCTACTGATATCTCTGGATTTTTTTCTTGATTGTAATTCCCTGTTTACTATAGAGAAAATCTGGGCAGTTGTTTCCCATTGATTTTATTCACAGGGATTCTATATTGTACTCTATGCATATTAGACCAATTGTTTCCAAGTGCTTGAATGAATCAATGCTTCCTTGACTCTCGCTCTAGAGACTGCACGCCGTTCAATATCTTCAATTTATGTTTTAATCACAATGATCCAAATGCTACCAGCTTGACCCGACTCTTGCTATCAGCCTAAACAATCCCACTTCGCACGTATTGTTTTTTTACATAGAATTTTACAATCAACCAATGTTGTAATGGTTAATTTTGACCGAGTCGGTAATGATGATGGAGTATGGTTTCCCCTTTTCTTCCATTGATAGAGAGTAGATCCAAAAAGCCACTGCTTTTATTTGGACTGACTTTTTCCACAAATGCAAGGGAAATTATACTACATTTAAAGACATGCCATCACATTTTCTGCAAACAGTGTACAAAATAACAGCTCTCTGACAACATTGCTTGGTAATCTCTTACTCCAAATTAGTCTGGTCCCTTCCTTGTTTGTTCTGTTCTGTTTCTGATTGACAGAGCAGTATATCGTATGATCACTTGTCATTAGGACTGATTGCTTCACTCAGTGTGCCGTATAAGGGGCTTCTGGCAATCCTGAAAGCCATATATTCTATTGACTCCTGTAATTAAGCGCGGATCAATGGAGGCAGTTGCTTTCACAGCTTCCCAGGAGTGTGCACTTATATGTCTTAATCTCACTGCAGCCCCTTGACATGAAGGAACATTACGATTACAAAAATAGGAAAAAAGAGGAAAAAAACTTAAATACTTGTATATAATAGAACCTTTTATACAGTATTGTTTAGTAATATGAGCACCACCTGGTATGTGTAAAATAAGCCGTAACCCTAGAAACAATGTATCTGTCTAAAGAAGTGGTAGCAGAAGAGAGGGTGCCCAGTACACAGAGGCTAGTGGTCTTTAATGCAGCTTTAGAAGGTTTGATTACTAATTTTGAGATCTTCACTGGAGCTGTTTACTGTCTTTATCATTGCTTAGTTAAAAGACCAAAAGTAAAAAAGACATCTTTTATTGACACAGTCACATAAACAAATAAAAAAAACTAAAAAAAAAAAACTTGTTAGCATCTAGCTAGTTTCCATAAACAACAACAAAAAAAAACAAACAACCAAAAAAATCAGATGAAACTTTTCATAACTTCATTGAATGCATTTGATTAACTCCTGATTTGCTAATGTGAAAATACATTTGGGACACAGTGTGTGCTTTTTTTTTTTGTAAAATGTATTTCAAACAGGGATATTACAATGAAATTTACATCTGATGTTGACCAGCCGTCTTGTTATGTGAAAAAAGTAAGGAAAGGAAGGTTTAAAAAGACACAAAAAGCCAAGAAACCAGTTATTACATGTTTGAGTGAAGACCCCTTCGTGAAATGTTTTTTAGCAACCAACTTGATACATGAGACCCATGGTAAATGAAGAAAAGTTTTAAAACCTTCACAGCCTTGCTTTAGAAAGACAAGATACCACTGGTTAAAACCACTTTTCGAAACTCCATCCATCCATCCATCATCTTCCGCTTATCCGAAGTCGGGTCGCGGGGGTAGCATCTTCTGAAGGGAGGCCCAGACTTCCCTTTTCTAAACTCCTTAATATATTCTGGTGAGTGTTCCCTGGGCCAAAATTAGAAGTTTAAAGCTCATAATTGTTCTATAAACAAATTACAACCAGGTGTTCCTTGCAAAGTTTTTGACACAGGAGTCAAAATAATTGTCAGATAAGTTGTCCAAAAGCCAAGAACTGCTTGCAAAGAGATTTCAGAAAGAACAGCCACCATAGCCTCAATAAAGGCCATTGCACAAGAATCCACTATTGAGGCAAAAAAAAAAACTGTTTTGTTGAAAGTTAGCTATCCATGAACATTAACATTTGGAGGTGGGAAAATGGGATGTATGCTTCCTTCCAGCATTTATTTCAAGACTATTTGATTAAAGGGAAGGTAAATGTAGGGGGAACAGAAAAAAGTAACTGAAGGCCAGGGTTAAGAAACTATAAAATAGTTTCACAGACAAAAGCTGCCAAACTGATCATGACCCAACCTGAATTCAACTAAATTGAAATAACTGTAGATAATTGTAGCAGAGACCACTACAATCAAAACTAGAAGATGTTTTGTGATAGAATGGGCAAAATGATCATGTTTGCTATTTTTATATGCATATAAAAACTTGATGTAGTCATTAGCACCACATGCTTTTGTAATAAGCATGAGATCAATTGATATTCCCTGTATTATTTTAGTTTTACTTGAATTTACCTTGCATATTGACATTTAGTCAATATCACTGGTTTATATCACTGGTCCAACTGAAATATATGAACTGTGGGATGCTAAACCAGCCTTAAAAATGTCTTTACTGGGTATGTCAATAACTGTATGGCTGCCATGAAACTAGTCTAAGACCCTGAGGTTCAGAGCTATCCCATCAAGACAGACCATTTGGGGTTCACTCTTTTGGATAATTTATAATTCAGGACTGGTGTTCCATCATTTGCCATTTGCAGACGCTCCACCAGTACCTCCTATTAGAAAACAATCAGAAAAAAAGGGACTCATGGAGTGTTGCTGTCAAGTCTCTTCAGTTGATAGCTGTGTCTTTGACAGAAAAGAATTCTTCCCCGCTGTGTGAAAACAACAGCTGGTGAAGACAACATGATGCCATGGATGAGTGAGCCATCAAACCTCAGTCTCTGACAGTACGTTTTGGCAAGCTGCGTTTCATAAGAGTCTGTCTCACCCTGCTTGGCTTTTATGGTGTATGAATCAATAATGATTGCACTGTGTTCTGACTTGGATGGCAGAAATATACATCCTGTGAGGTAACATTCAAAATCAGGCTGCATGGAGTTATAGATTAAGGAATACAAAGTTCTTTAGGGGTTTTGAATTACTAGCTGGGGCATTTGTGTTTATGAAGGGCATTGGTAGCTGCCAAAAGAGAAAACCTGTCATAGATTTTTTTTGTATTTAGAGTTAGACTTTTATTTTGACATTCCAATGGATAAATATGGCTTGATCCATGGTCATAATCGGCAAGAAGGTGAACCTCAGCCCTGGTCTTACGCAGTAAAAATGTTTATGGAGATTAAGTCTTCCTAATGGTTCTTTATTAGTTTGAATCCACTTTTCTTTCCATTTGAAATAACATTGTAGATTGCTATTGTTATGACGCAGACTAGTTTCTTGATATCAAGAAAGGTATGTTTCCTTGGTGACAGGAGTAAACATGACAAAGCACATGAAACATAACCATAAAGTTCAAGTAAATTATGCTGAAGTTAATTTAACAACTTGAAAAACCCATGAGCACCTTTGCAAACCACTATGTGTGGAAAGTTTATTATGTCTTGGTATTTAAAGAACAACTGGTAAAGCAAATCAATAACAAGCTGCTATTGAACTACCTGACAAATTAATCTGGCCTCAAGCTGAACAGCATATATGTCCAAATATGCCACTCACAGGATCTCTAAACAAACAGCATTATCAAAGCTTGACAATCTTATCTGAAACTCCATGGGCCTAATTCCAGTCCAAACCAAGCACCCATTCTCTTTCATTTTATCCCCTCTGAAAATGCCAGTGATTAGAAGAGGACTTTAAGTCGACTATTGCAAAACCACCAATCCACAACTACACCCATTCCCACTGGGATCTTGTTGAATCCTCAAAGCCCTGGCTACTTTATCAGTGTGAGGGGATCAGGCAATCTCTTTGCCTCCCTCTTCAAACGGCCAGCTTGGTGTGTTTCACAGCTTTCGGTGTAATCTCTTTGGCTGTCGACAGATCTAGCGAGGGGTCAGCTGTGATAACAGGATCGCTCAGGTGAAGATAGTGAAAGCGACAGAAGCTAAAAATGAGAAATATGGGCATAGAGAAAACTCAACACCTATTTAGCCGACATGCTGCCGCACAGGGGCATGAATACACAGTATATAAGCATTAAATCATGCACTCCTTATTTCTTACATGAGGACGTAATCTATTTATTTTGTTTAAATGCGCGATTAAAATTAATTAAATGTATCAATATCACTTCTGCTGATCAAAAGCAGCTGATTAAATAATTCAAAAATTGTTAATGCCTCTAGAAATGTATACATTCTTGGATATTTGGAGTTTACAAGTATTTTTTTAAACGGAAAGCACTAGGAAAGGAGTTCTGCATGGGCGTAGGAACCATTTTTCAGATTGCTTTTACTACGTTTTTTGTAATATATGTTGAAACCAGGCATCACACAGCTTCAAGAAATATACAGACTAACTGGCTTTGATATAGGATGAGGGCTGTTCAAGATCAGAAAAATATGATATAGCAGAATATTTATGAATATTGAGATAACACTATTTATACTGAGCCCACATGTTCAAATATTTTTTATAAACATTGTTTTCCCACACTCATACTATTCTGGGTCTCTCGGTTAACTGAATATTCAGAATTTGTGGGCATCAGAAGCTGGGGAAACTCAATCATATTGAGTTTCAAAGATGTTAGACTTTTGAAATATGATGACCTACTAAATGTTTCTTCTACGCAGGCCATTGCAATTTTGATTACACAGATTTTGTCATGATAAAAAAAATTCAAAGATTGTGTTGATGTAGATACTACCTGTTAATTTTTACAGTAAGAGCAGCTAACAAAATTTGCTTTAGTTATTAAGTGAAATATCCTTTATTGCTTTTATTTGAATGAAGCATACTTAAATATAAATTAATTCAGTATGTTTAACAATTATGCTCAGAGCTTTTTTCTGTTGGTTGTTGGCTTTCATTAGACCACCCCCAACACCTAATGGTAGTGGTTAATTTCCTCAGGGCAATCTAAAGAGTTGCTGCTGGGGTCTTGCTGTGTATTTGTTGCTATAAACTTACTTTCATGGATGGTACTAAGCAAGTAGTAAAACCCTTTTAGCACTAGAATTGCTTTCGCTGAACAAGCAACTTTAAGTGGCACTACAGCAGATTTTAAAGTAGAGGCTGTAGTATAGGTAGATCTAAAAAAAGGGATTATTGTGAAAAAAAAATAATATTTTAGTCATTAATTTAAGAGGGGTAAACTCATTTATAATGGAGATTTTATACACAAATGAGAAATGAGGACAGTTATTCTTTAGATTACTCAGTAATTCAGTAAAGACAGCACCATTACTGACAAGACTGTCATTGTTATTTCCAATACTTGTCAGCACAGTCATCTATCCACTAGTTTTTAGAGCACTCCCTGTTGCTGACAAGCTTTATGAAAATGCTGGTGTCCCCTTCCAGCAGGATTTGGCACCTACACAAACTGCCAAAGGTACCAAAATCTGGCTCAGTGACCACGGTGGTCCTGTGAATGACTGACCAGTCTGGTCTGATCTTAGTTCCATAGAAAACCTATGGAGTATTGTCAAACATGAGGGGCAATGAACCCAACAATCCAGATGAACTGAGGAACACTGTCAAAACAAACTGGGCTTTGATTACACCTCTGCAGTGCCAGAGGTGCCTGGTCTCCATGCTACCGATTCTGCTTTGATGCATTAATTCATGCCAAATGAGCTCTACATAAGTACTGAGTGCATAGATATAGTGCAGTATAGTAGTTATAGTATAGTATATATTTTTAAAATTTCAGAAACTAATTTTGTGTTGAACTTTGGTAATTTCTGGAGTTCACTTACCTTGACAAGGGCTTTAAGAATGAAGTCAATTTAGCAATGTAGTTTCTGGCCTCTTGTTACCAGTGGGGCCCCCTTGAGAGACTTCCATGGGCAAAGAGTGTGAAGGTGGAGGGCAAATAATATATCTATAAAGTATTTTTTTATATATCTCTGAATGTACAGATTCTCAAAAGTACATAATCATAAATAAAAGGCTAAAGTAAATAACACATGCTGGTATCGATATCAAGTTGGTTCTTGAGTTTAAAAAAGGGTTTTATTTGCACCTTTTTTCAATAATTTCAATAAATTTAGTCCTTTTAGAAGGACTGACTCAGTCAACTGTAAGTACACTTATGTTATAATGTGCATATATATGTGTCTTTGAGAAAAAGAGAAAAAAATATATCAAACCCAATTGGGTGATACATTCAGAAAATAATCCTTTGGGGAAAAATTGAGCCATATGAGGTAAAAAGCAACCTCTGAAAGAAATGCAATTTGTTCGATTCTCTTAAGGTGAAAATAATAAAAGAGAAATCCAATATTTGTATACAAACTGAGTCCCATTTGACAAGGTTGGATAGCTTGCATCCAACCTTGACCTGCGTCTCCCTCTTGTTGCTTCCATTGCGGTCTGACTTGGCATTCTATTAAAAGTGCTATACCCCAATTCAGTGTAAAAGAACAGCACTAGACATAAATAGTGGAAAAAATGGAAAGGCAAAAGGTCATATAAAACTGAGGAGTTATAGTATCAATTTTACGCTTCTAGCTAAACATTAAGCAGACAAATCAGAGGCCATTACTCACAGCCTATCACACATGTTAACATATTCATAAACATGTTTGGCATGCAAACTGATGCCTCAACATTCATAGACTTCTTTATCTTTTTTGACTCTGTTCTCCTCATGCACACATGCTGAGAAGCAGCATGGTAGGCAGTGACACAAAGCTAATGCCTTGTCACACAGGCTGTCAGCAGATTAGCCAGTGGATTACACCCGAACCATTAGATGTGCACAGAGCGAAAGGCCAGAAACATGGCAAAGAGAGGGAGGGAGAGCAACAGAGGATGGAGCAGGGCAGGGTGTGAAAATGGCAGCAAAACAAGTCGTACTGGGAACAGAAGGTCTTAGAATTGTTAATTCCAGGATGAGTTGAAATCAGTAGAAAAAATGTTAAAAAGAGTAGAAATAATCTTAGAGGCAGAAGGTATAGATTCGAAAACAGATGAGAAAGTTTATTGTAAGAACAATGCTTGCCAGATAATAAGAACGAGAAACATTATGTGGAACTGGAATTGGAAGTTGGAAAGTGCTGTGATGATGGAAAGAAATCAGAGCCAGATTAATAAGAATAAAATTACTTACAAACCACATAGATGAATTCAATAATAGAGAGAATATGATTGTTGTCTTATGTTATTCATTCATTCATCATAAGGCTTTAACTTGAGTCAAATGGGAAATGTATTACCAGCTCTAAGGGGGATCTCCAGCCAATTACTGCATGGTTGAAATGCAACAGGAAGAAATAACAGTGCTGTATACTAATAAGCATATCAACAGAGCACACTTAATGTAACCAAAACAGAATTACTACCTCCTCCTATGAATCATATTACATTAAACATTACAAAAAGTAATAAAACAAACTCAATGTTTCTCACAGAAGTCGGAGACTGTTGTTTATCTATGTAGAAACAAAAGATCCACTGACAGTGATGACTTTGATAGGACAACAGTCAAAGAATTAATCATACAACCGTTAAACCACTGAATAAAATCTGTGACCCTTCTTTTCAAACGGGTACAATTCTAAACTAAAGAAAAAATGCATAAAACCGGAGGTAAAAAACTTTTTATTACCAAACTGGAAAACATCAATTATGAACAAAAACTACTTTCTGAAAGTCATTACGGATTTAGATCACAGATATCTATAGTTTGGGCAGTTCTGAAATGATTAGATGAAACTAGCAGTTCTGAAGATAAAAAAAGGTTTGCAATTAATTCAATTTAGTTTTTTTATATAGTGCCAATTCACAGCACGTCATCTCAAGGCAATTTAAAGAGACAATTCAATCAAATCACAAGGTCAGATTGGTTAAAAGTTTTCTATCTAAGGAAACTAAGCCAATTCATTTACTCGGCAGCAATCCCTCACACCAAGCATGCATGTAGCGACAGTGGAAAGTAAAAAGTCCCATTAAACAGGAAAACAGCTCCAGCAGAACCAGGCTCAGTGTAAATGGCCGACTGGGGTCCAAGGAGACAGAAGCAGACACATAGAAAGAAGCAGAGATATTAAAGGTAACTTTAAGCCAATTCCACAGATGGCCCGGTCCAAGAAAGACACCGTCGGGTAGACAAGCTCCAAGCCAGCTCCCATGTCAGAGGATGAAAGAGAGCAGATCCAGTTAGTCACAGGAAGAGAAACAGGACAACACTGAAAAACAGGCCAAGCTCCAACATCTATAAACAAAACTGTTAATGGCAGCAGCTGAGCCGACATGTCTCTCCAGAATTGTGCCACAGACAGTAGTTGGTTTCACTGGATAGGAGCCTGTTAACTAAAAGATCTGCCTTCCATTTTACTTTTACAAATTCTAGGAAACACTAGAAAATCTGCAGACTTAGAGCAAAGTGTTCTTCTAAGAACATAAGGAACAATCAGATATCTGATATAAGATAGGTCAATTAAAGAGTTACATATGAGAAGGAGGATTTTAAATTGTTTTCTAGATTTAACAGCAAGCCAATAAAGAGATGCTAAGATATGAGAAATATGATCTCCTTTTTATTTTCAACTCTTGCTGTATGTATTTTGGATTAGCTGCAGGGTTTTAACCACAGTTTGAACTCCCTGATAGTAAAGAATTACAATAGCTCAGCCTTGATGAAACAAATGCATGGACAAGTTTGTTAGCATGCGATTATTGACTAGAAGACCTGCTGGAAACATCACATTAAATATCCCCAGACTAAATTATTTAGAAGAATTGTAATTCTTGGTAAAGCAAGAATTTTTCTTCATCTAATCTAATTTCCAAAATTGTAAGTGTTCAAAATGCATGAAAGGAATGTGCATTTTGATAATGTAACTAGATATATCTACTTACATGCTTCCTTGATGTTTTGCAGCCCAGAGATTGTATTTTCCTAAAAAAAAAAAACAAAAAAAAAACAATCGCTTTAGCTACTATATTACTTAGACTTTATTATTTGTGTGCTTCATTGTTTTTACTCCTCTTGAACTTTTTTCCTTTCAATATCTGCTTATTTCAGTTCTCCATTTATACAAACTTAAGTGTGTTGCCGTGCTACTGTATAGGTAGATTTTTCTTTTTTTGTTGATGCTAAAATCATTTCTCTGCCCTGAGCCCTACCACTACTAACAGCCCCATCACCAAGCACTTTAGAGATCTAACAACATAATCTTCTGCTGGATTTTCCTGTTAGGGGTTTAATTTTGAGCTAGTGTTTGCACAAGATTGGAAAGGGAGATGTCGAGTTAACGGTGGCTAATGCAAAACTCTGTTCTTCACACAGAATGAAAGTTCTACTGTGGTTCGCTACTGTGTGTGCTCTTCAGCATGCTAGGAAACACCTATGTGATTACAAATAAGTGTGTGAAATTTTGCTACAGTATGTAATAAAGAGAGCTATGCAGAAACTTTGTCCAATCTCTGTTGCTGACTGCAGATTATATAATGCGCTTAAATACTGTTAGGGCAGCTATTGGATAAAAAAATGTAGGAAAGATAAAAAACATCTTCAACAGAGAATAAGTATCCAAAAAACATGCCATTAGAAAACAGAATGATGTTTAACAAAGATCTAAAACAGTTCTAGAGGATGCATCGTCTGCTATACAGGTTCTTGACCTTTTGTTCCTAAAGCCCAACTTTGTTAGCTAAAAATAAAGCTTGCTTCTTGTGCACATATAGATATAGATCCATTTTAATGCATTCCACTGCATATTTAGCACCTTTACACATGCGTGGAGGGGGTAGTGTACACAAGAGCTTGATTGCTATGGCATGCTTTAATGAAGTTTTGGTCTCAAAATACTGACAACTGCCTGTCACATTGACTTAGACTTAGACTTAGACTTTTTATTTGTCATTTTGTATGCACAGAGTGCATACAGAACGAAATTGCGTTGC
>JAUZNJ010097370.1:0-21665 GCA_034780135.1 Jordanella pulchra
GTTGCGAAGGAAACATTTACTTAAACTGCTAATGGGACGTAAAGGGAATAAATCTCAAGCTTCTTGTTAAGTATGATGAAGGATCTGTGTTACTTCTTACGTCCTTGAGTACCGTAGCAAGGTTTTCTATGACCTTGGTAAAGTACACTACATAATAAGCTCCTCACACACAAGGAAATGCTTTATAAAATCCTGGTGGACTCTGCAAGAGGACAAATAACAAGTGTTCAATGGGTGTTTCAGTGGGATAATGATCTAAAAAGTATGGCTAAGTCAATACAGAAATTGATTGTCCATTATAAAAATCAATCTTCGTCCTTGGCCATGTTGGTGCACAGACCTAAGATCCTTGGGAAAACATGAGGAGGCAAGAGTCTGGATGACCCAGGGAAACTGTACCTAGAAAAGACTAAAGACCTGCTGCTCCAATCCTTAAAATGTTCAAGGAAAGAACTACTCTGCATGGGTTGAATCATCTTTTACTGCACTAAATAAATGCTTCAAAAATAAAAGCAGGATTTTTCTTAATATCTCTAAAAGAAAATGTTTATTTCAATGGGTTTTCTTTTTACATCTTTAGCCGTTATGCCATTAAACCTGGAAGGTGCTTTATTTTAACAGGGTTTACAGGATAAACAGCCAAGATGGCCGCTGACCCTGAGGAGAGTGTTTACATGCAGCGGTTGGACTAGTGACTGCTTTAGTCGGAGTGCAACTTGAACAGTTAACAAACAGCTACAAACAGGCGACACGACGCAGGGGCAGCGGCTGGCGGGCTTGCAGAAGGTCATCAGGCCGGCCGTGTATCTGTGTCCAAAGAGCATGCTCCTGTCACACACACTGATAGATCCAGACACGGGCACCTCAGTAATCGCACGCTCCGCTCAAGTTCCAACCCATCCACCATATGTCAACAAAAATATGGACTGCCAACAGCTAGTGAAGATAGACATGAATATTTATGCCTCCTAAAGGCGGACAGGCGGGCGCAGCTGCCCACCTGGCGACTTGATTTCCCATTTATCCTGCATCGGAGTGGAAACACCAGCTAACAGTGAGCAATCTTATGGAGCGACTGGTGGAGCCCACCACCCCCCCAGGGAGCCCAAAGTGGCGCAGATGCCCGTCGGCTGGTGCCACCATCGGTAGAGTGAACTCTAAGGCAGGGAGGGACTGATGAGATGAAAAGCATCCTTTTTCCCTCTGTTGCTCCTTCTCATTAAGTGGCACTGAGACCGAAACATAAGGCTCTCTGGCCATGAGGGAGAGGAGGCTACTCTGACAGCTGTTGGGGGAATGATTTTAGACAGGCATTTCCTCAGCCTGCCACCAAAGAAACTTTCTGAGGGAGAACATGGCGATACATCAGGAGTATCCGGATGGAAATCAAAAACTATGATACAAGAAACATGAAGCTGAAAATGTGGATAATTTGATCCAATTCCCAACTGATGCGACCTGCAAATGATCCGAACTCTGATTTAACCACATTTAGTTAAGTTACAGCTCATCACTGGATTCTATTGGAATTTTTAAGTGACAAACAACATGACATGAATAAAAGGCAGAGACAAACGGCTACATGTTATTTTTTTATTTTAAGATAGAGTTTCTTCATTGTAAATATAACATCTAAAAAAGTATGATATGCATTTTTATTCACCTTCTTTTACTTCAATGGCTTTAAATAAAATACAGTGCAAGAAGTTGCATTCAGAGGTCAACTTAATAGTTAATCAACTCCATCTGTGTGCAATCAGCATTTTGAAGTGAAGTTTTTGGCTTTATGAAAAAAATTGCCTCTTGAGTCATATAATCATCTCTGGTGAGAATGGTGCCTGCGGCTTTATGCTATGGTGAAGCTGCTCAGAGTTGATTGGAAGTCAAGTGAGCCAAATACAGAGCAATGCTAGACGAAAAAAGAAACAAAAAGACTTTCAGACTCTAAGGAACAGTTACGAGGGTAGCTTTGGAGGAGCTGCACGGACCCACAAGTAATGGAGAATCTGAGGACAGAACGTTATGCTTTAAGCGCCACATTTCTGCTATTGATGAAGAAAGCAACACCAAGAACTCCTAGACAACTTGGACTTAGATGCAACTCAGAATAACCTCTCAGCGAGACGACAACCAGCCAGAGCTACGATTGAGTGGCATGTACGTGTCCGAACCAAGAAAAAACAGGGAACCTGTAAAAAAACAAAACACTTGCCACCAATGTTCTACAACACAGAACCCGCAGCGTTGCTGCAGCAAATTCCAATTCAAAATACTTTACTGAACCAAAGAGAAATTAAATGAGGTTCTGTTTGGAATCTGGGACTGATTATTCAAGCCACATTTTTCAGATTTAGATTTGTTAAGAAAACAGGTTTAATTGTCTTTCAACATGAAATAATAACATAATTAATTTAAAAAAAATCTGAGTAAAAACTGTGGATTTAAGAGGAAAGAAATGTGAAAAATGAAAGGGGCATGGATAATGTCAAAAGGTGACAAAAGGACTGGCCTTTACAGCATCGGTTTTCCTCCACCCTAAAGTCCCCATTTATGTTCTTAAAAGAAAATACAAATCGTCTAAAAGAGCCTTGATGAAGAGTTCTGAGCTCTTTTCAGAGTTTACACAATTAAAGAGCAACTTAAACGTGATGCAACTCTGCCACCAAGTGGCTAAAATCCAAGTCTTACATTTCATTTGCCTCCTATTTTTTGTTAAGTTAGCATCTATAAAACACTGCATCCTGGTCCCCAAACCAATTCTCTGAGAGGAAACATAATAAGGCCAGAGCACAAAAAGAAAGTGGCTATGACAAGTAATTACTGATGTAATTGTCCAAGGGACTTGAGCATTAAATATGAGTCTCTACTGTTTCAGAAGCAGGGAAGAAAGAATGAGGCAGAAATGACTCCTAATGCATTAGAGACGTTGTTTATTTGGCTGTGATTTGCTCCTGGCAGTTTGGAGAAGGAGCCAACAGAAAGATCACATTTACTAATTCATTTTTTTTTTTAAATCATAGAAGATGGAGATTATGTGAAGGCATAAAATGAAGCAAAGCACACACGTCTTGATTTCAATCTTAAATTTTGCCTCTGAATTGACAGTAGCTACGTTTACATGCACAAACTTTCTCTGATCCGATCTAAACCTTGGTTGATCAGAAGTTTGAAATCTCCCTTTACTTGGACACTAAATAAAATGATCTGATCATGATGTGTGTATACATATACCAAGCTTTTGATCAAATTCAACCTTCTGATCATGCGCAGACCTGTTGAGTTTACTAGAAACGCTTTAGTAGTAGAAGAAGAAGCTGGTTGTTTTGTAAATTAACCCATAATTGTCCTCAACTTTAGCTAGTCTTTGTTCCTACCACGCACATTTCTTTTTCTTTGCCTCTTCAGTCGTGTCTGTTGATGTGTTTTTTTCACCACTATGGACCTCCGTTGCATCAAACTTTTGTTTTTGGTGGTCATTTTAGTTAAGGTTCAGCGGCACCTTATGCTAACACTCCTTTGCTACAGCGGTAGAGGGCATCTTTATCCACACTTTATATTTAGAGCCTCCTCCTACGCCAAGGAGTCCCAGGAGCCAGAGAATGAAGGTTAATAAAGAGAAAAACACATGCACTGATGATTTCACTCCAGAAGATGTGAATAGGTGTTTACATGGACACCAATCAGAATCATGATTGAAAAAAAATACCTCTCTCAATCAGAATAACCTCCCTTTCCAATTGGACTGAATCAGATTAGACTCCTCAGTCTGACATGTTTACATGACACAGTCAATCCAATCATTTGTGTCCATTTAAACATAGCTAGTTGTTTTTATAGATTAAACCATCAGGTTTGAGGATTTAAAGGGATTTAAATATTAGGAAAAATAACTATAATTCCAAATAAGAGATGGATAACAATTTTAAATACATTTAAACAAATCCAGCATATAATTTTTTTGAGAAAATGTGCAAATAAGTCGCTCAGGTTTGATCGTCAGTCACCGATTGGTCAGCAGTGGACCGATCTGTCCAATCAGATACTACTCCATCTGTTTAACCAATAAGTCGCTGCAGGAAAAGGTTAGCCCTATTATACAGTATGTTACAGCCTAATATGGAATTAGAGATTTTTATTATTACATTATAAATAACATTAGTTAAAATAACAAAAAGGCAGCAAAACTGAATTGGTTAACCTGCACATGAAGTAATGACATACTGGAGTAAAACTAACAATAATGTTCTTTGAACAATATCAAATAAAACATTTTCAAATGATAGTCATTAAATCATCTGTACACTTGTTTTTAATATATCAATGAATAACCAGTTTATCTAAGATTCTACATTATACATTTTATTGTCGTTCGTCAGAAAGAAAACTTGAATCTATTGTGCTAAACTTGTGAAAAGTCTCCCAACCCTTCATAAATAATAACATATATTTCTATTGTTGGTGAAACTCAGTAACTCAGTAAGTAACCAGATAAATGCTAAAAATGCTCTCAATGCTTCCTACTTGTTTAAGTTTTACTAAGTCAATTTGTTATTTAATTATTCAAATAATTATTCAACAAACAGACAGTGACATTTCAATTACAATTTTATCCATTTATAACTTTGAAGTTGTTATTTGTTTAATATCATTTGGTATTTTTGAGCCTCCGTATCAACCTCCTGGAACCATTCATCTGTCTATTAGACATGTGATGGACTCTGTTACTGTTTATCCAAAGAACGGGTTTTAATTACTGGTGCTAGCAAGCAGCTAGTTAAGCAGGCATCTGTCAATCATCACCAGACCTTAATAGGGAAACTGAGGTTAGCAGTCTCCCACATTATTAGAAGAACCAGCGAATCAATCAACAAAAAAAAATCAATCAATAAATAAATCATTGCATTTCTCCATCCCTCCTTAACTACTGGCACCCATCAGGACGCAGTCAGTCAGGATCAGGGCTGCCATCTGGCTCCAGATCAGTAACACATGCAAGCTGCAGCTGAGATGAGATTAGACTATTCCAATTAAGTTACAATTAAAAGATTCATTTCAAGATCCTTAAAAACCTGCCAAAATCCCTAAAAACTGACTGCAGCACCTGGGAGAAATGATGAATAGGCCAGAGGGGGGGGGGTTGGAGAGAAAAAGGGATAATGCGAGGACATTGCATGTCTCCAACTCTTGAAACAACAGCCGATAAATCACAGAAGGAGGAGCTGCTCAGAGGCGATGCATGGATTATTTCTCAGTGCCAAGTTAAGTGGTTGCCACTTTGTCCCCCACCCTTAAAAAAAAATAAAATAAAAAAACTCCTCAGTGGTTCCCCCTCCCCCCCGCTGTCCCCTATCTTGTCATGTCACACTGTATTTTGCTGAACATCCTCCCGCCGACATGCGGCGGCGAAGGGAGGGGGCTGCAGATGCGAGAAAAGCCCGCTGCCTGGGCTTGACAAATGAGCTTTCAGGGCAGACGTCGAGCGAATGGGAATGAAGATAAATCTGATCTAATGGCTAGATAACAGCCTGCGAGAGCCTGACAGACGCCATCAACTCACACATTCTTTATGGGAGCGTCACGCATCTGCAGCCGGCGAGCATCAGGACACTTCTGGAAGGAGGAGGAGGACGGACTTTCTCTCATTGTCTCGCCACTTACTTTCTCTCTGTGACTTCTGACTTTCCTTGTCTCTAACCTTTCTTTCTTTCTGCTCTGCTTTGGATACAATTTATGCATTGAGAAGAAAAACAAAGCAGCTCCCGAAAATCCTTTTCCCAAAAAACGTTTTGTAGATCTTATCCAGTGTTTGTTCTACACATAAACTGATAATAGAAACAGAGAAGAGTCATGAAGAATGCATCATGACTGCAGGATTTCACAATGTTTTAAAAAAACAAAACAAAAGAAAAGCTGCTTGTTGTACTTTGGTTCAGTTAAGTCAAAAAAAAAAAAAATGCCGAATAGCAAACAGAAAAATTAAAGATCTTGATGAAGATTCTGAATCATCCAGGTTGAAAAAAGGTTCAGCTTTATGCATCTGAATCAGATTTGACCCCAATGACCCACAGAGAGGGAAATAAAAGTCAGTTTTTTTGGCAGAAGTGGTGGAGTACAGCTGAGATGGACGGTTTGACAACACCTGGGCCCAAAATGATGGCTAATGAACATCCACCATTCCATGTGTTGTTTATTTCTGCTACGTTTTCCTGAAATAAACAATAAAAAAACATGAAAAGACCAAATAACTTGTTCGACTTTTGAGTCACGGTTCAGTACCTTTATCAGGGCAGTCCAATCAAAGCAAAATGTTATTTTATTTTCACATTGATTTATTTCATTGCAATCATTACAGTTTATCTAAATCTACACACTGGATCATATAATGACTTTAAGCCAAGAGTTTCACTAATAATTAATGACACCAAGTTTTCATCTTTAGCTGCTGTAAACTTTCAATTCTTCTGCAAGGTCAAAGCAAATATACATGAATTTAATAAACAAATAGTAAAAATCCATCAATGTGTTTCACACGCAACTAACTTATTGCATATTTAAACATCTTCCTCATCCGTTATTGACTGAATTTCAATCATTCAAATGTGTTTACAAACCATTGACGTTCTAGACCCAAGAAATCTATCATAAGTAGAGTTCTGCCACTTTGCAAGACCTTTGGAATAAAAAAAAGTAAAAACTGACACAGCTTTAGATTAAAAATCTTTACCGATGACTGAGGAGATGCAGAATAAAAGATGGCAGATATTGCATCACTGCGCAGGTGTTAAGGCTTTTCATTTAACCCAGGGCAATGCTGGGGTCGAGTCTTTCATGGATAAGCCTGCAGCTTAGATCCTCAAGTCAAAGTCAGTCGCTAGGATGCACTGGGATAGCGCCCGTGATCTGCAGCTTTCCACCCTTTGATGTGAATAAATCCAACCTTGAGGTTAAAGGCAGTAGCAACCTCAGCCTCACCTTTCACACACATCTCAGCTACGCCCCGAGCAGAAGCCCAAAAGTTTCACCAGCTGCTGACGACTCCACTCCTGCTGCACTTGATCTGGATGAGGTTATAATCAGATAGCGGTTCGCTACAAGCCTCTTAACTAGCAATGGACTGGAATACAAACACACTGTGAGAAATCTGTGTAAAAACACGGGATGCATGAATACCAATATCTGGGAAATATTAATATTGATGGAATTACTGTTAACCAATATCTAAAGATATTTTATATTTTATATTTCCCTTCCCTTCCCAAAACAAACAAACATTATTTCTTTGCTTCATTTACGCCCCCACAGCCCTTCGCTGCATCTCTATCACTGAACAAACAAACATCACATAAACAGCATTGGACCGACAGCAATGTGTTCAAAAATATGAGCAGATACTGTTTTTAATATCTACAAAAAAATACTAGAAAATCTCTGCACATAGAAATTATAAACAAACTTTAATTCAAAACAGAAAAACAAAAAAAGTGTCTATTGTTCCTAAAACAATACAACATATAGATTATTGAAACTGTGATGGCATTTGCTGTCCAGTAAATCATGTCTGATGTTCTGTTTAGTCTGACCCACAGATTTCCATTTTTCCAATTCCTGCTGTGTAAATCAAATATTAAGTATGTGCAGGATGTAAATACTAGAAATAAGTAGTAAAAATGAGAAGATGTGAAGCCAACGGGTCGGTGCATTTATGGACCTGTTTCTCCTGGAGGACGTATTTCTCCCGATGCCTTTAATGATCTGAATTTGGTGCCTTTCTAATTCCAATAATGCTTTCTAGCACTTTTCCTTTTGTTTTGATGTTATCAAATATTCATTGAATACACTAACACCTTTAAAATGAGTAGCTTTCATAGTTCACAGAACTACTCTGCTAGCTTTTACTCTTCATACAAACATCACAGATTACTATTAGCTTGGTAATCAGCCTAATAACCTGGTTCACGTTGGGCATGCTTAACAAACAAGCTGCTCATAACTAGTCTTGCAGCACTTTGACACAAAACATTAAGAACCAGAGAAACGAATCCTGAAACGGTTACAACTTCTTGGGTCGTCTATCTGAAGTGATTTGATTACAGCATTTGTCACCATCTGATGTTCTGGGTTTTATGCATTTTGTTTTTATTCATGCAAATATTTTTAAAATGGAGGAGTTTTACAAACATGACCAAAAAATGTCAAGTATCTACAACCATCTGTCTTTTGGCTCTAGTATATAATGATAACAGCAAGTATCTAAAAAGATCAAAGGGTTGAACAGCTAAAGCAGATTCATACCTTTTTATTTCTTTCATTCATGTCTTCTGCTATAGTTCAAGGTTCAATAGAAATAAAGTAAAAAAAACAAGAAAGATTAGTAAATCCTTCAGTAAAAATACTTCATGTTGTTTTGGTGTGTAGCATGGGAAGCTGGGGTGTGTATTTAAATAATTTGACATCTGTTATTTTTCTAATAAAGTGGATGTCCAGTTTCCACATAGCGATATTCCCCAGAGTGAGTTTTAAGAACAGTTTGCATTTGAAGGCTGTTTTAGCAGGAACCCTGCCTGCATGAGGAAAGGAGGCAAGTGGAGCAGAGAAAATCAAAGTTCTGCAAACTATCCCCGTCAGTGTGGTGGAAAGAGCCTAGTGGGAGCTGCTGTGGAAGTTTTGTTGGGGGGGGGGTTTGTTCTCAAAGACAACGCGAACATTCCCTCATTGGGAATCATTGTGCGTCATAAACATGCAAAACTCAGCTAAATGACATCAATTGAAAAGCTATGAATACTGAAGACCTAACCAGCCCGGGTTACAGCCCCCTTCCCCGTACCCCCCTTCAAGCCAATCTGAATACCAGGAGCCCACGTATGGCTTGAACACTGGGGGCTCACTCCCAGCAGCCGGGAGAGGGGTGGGCTGAAGAATTACTGCACCCCTCCTTGTGAGCTTCAGGTCTACATTTCCCAGACTAAATTGGCCGGGTGTCCTCTCTGGGAAAGTAGATGAGTCAATAGGCAGTAATGAGATCTTATTTACCCAGCTGGTGGGGAAAACACTGGAACATCCCCCTTAAATCACCCAGCTGGACCCTGGAGGCCCACAGCCAAACACCACTCCCACCTACCCGGTCTTCATTCCCTAGCTGCGCCTCTTTAATAGAAGCTTGTGAAATTTAAAAAGGCAGTACCATTAGCACGCAAGCCAGTGGTGGGGCAGCAAAGGTGGAGAAATAACAACAACGACAACTTGTCTTCTACTGATGGAAGGAAATGAATTTAAATAGAGCAGAGACAGAAGGAAATCCACACCAGAGGACGCAAAAGAAATAACAAAAAATAAATAAACAACTTACAATTTCTCCCAGAGAGGCGGCCAGCATGTGACTGACAGGTGCTACATGTGGGGCGGAAAAAGCTGCGCTGGTGCCCAGAAGGGACTTGGTGTACTCATAGGTGACAAAGAACGCAGCAGCTGAAACCAAGCAGAACCACAGTCATTTAGGGTCCATTAGTCAACCAGCATACAGCAATTAATATTCCTCACAGTCACAGACAGTTGGGGGAGAAAGCGAGGAGTGAGAGCGAGGAGTGAGGCCGTGTGTTTCAGCGTTTACCGAAGAACAAGTGGCAAGAAAATGAAATGTGTCTAAAGTGGGACGACTAATTCTTTCACATTGGCTAAATAAATTCATCCTGTAGGTTTTATACAACGTAAAACAATCTCTACCATCTAACTTCCATGTCTGTCTCTGCCTGAGAAACATGTAGAAACACCCAGAATCATTTCAACTCATCAGTCAGCTAATTGATTTTACCTGAACGGCTTATCGATCATCAATTAACACGACTTCTACTTCACTTTACAGCCAGCTAATAAAGCAGCCATAATATAATATAATTACTGGGAAGATTTTTGCATTTATAAGGATAACTAATGCCTACATGGAAGTGAGCATGAAACAAAAGATAAAATGTTCTTATTTCAAATAAAAAAGTGAAAATATTGCTTTGAAAGTTTCTTCAAACATTTACTCCAAAGGCAATAACTAATCCAAACCACTGACTTTAAGGTGATCCTTAGACATCCTTTGCTTAAAAATAGCCAGATTTTCCAGTCAGTGAATTTGATTAATAAAGTATTCATACCCCCCTGAAACCTTTTAGAAAGGCCCGGAAGCGATAGACCGACACAAAGTATTTGGAGAGCTGATTCATTCAAAATACATAAAGTTATGTATAAATCTTTAATAAATATTCCAACAAATTTTAAAAAAGCTGCATGTTTGTTTTTTAATTTCTTAGGGAAATGTATTTATTTAATGTAATATTTAGGCGTTATTATTATATATTAAATTATTCATTTTAATGACAAAGTTTACGTGTTTATTTTCTTTAAGATTGAATTGTTTCATTAATACATAAATGATAAATTAAGCTGAAAAGTACATTTATTTTATTTCATTTCATAGTAACGCTATAAATTATGTTTTATTTACATTATTTATTCATATAATAAATGTAGGATGTTACTGTGAAGATTACAAAACAAGCATTAAAAGTAGTTTTGAAAATTTCTTATAAATTTAAAAAAAGAAAGAAAGAAAAAAAAAAAAAAGAGTACCGTTTTAAATTCGGATGAACTTGATCTGAATTTTTAAAGTCCTTAAGATAAAAGGCTTTAGAAAACCTTATGAAGATCAAAAACCAATACAAGCTCCACTTTATTTTATGTTGTTTTTAATTTATTTTACAGGAAACACAACAGTTCTGCTGTGATCTGGTAGACTATTCAACGCTTTATGTACACAAGGTGAAGAAATAATTAAGAGTTATTTTAGCTTAAAGTTCTTAGTTTATATTATTATTGTTGTGAGTCTGAATCTCACATAATCAACATTCAAAGGACTTTAAAACTACCCTTGTATTAAATTGATGTTTCATTCTTAAATTTAATACAAAGATCCCTGATAAAGTAGAGAGAAACCAACACTTTCACCATTATGCTTTCATAGCAGCCTGAGCTTTAAGCGTTCTTATTCAAGCAAACAAATTCCTGACTTGCATATTAAGCTCCACATACAAACAGCAGTGAAGCTGCAGGAGGCCACGTTGAGTCTCTTACCATTGGGGAAGGATCCAACAGCGGCAGACGGCACCCCAGCATAGATGCCCCTGAAGCCTCCTGCTTGGTGGAAGCCCTGCTGACTCTGCAGTCTGGTCTTGATGGTGTCTAAAGGGAACAGGGTCAGATCCGCACACATCCCAGCACAGCCTCCAGCCTGCAGAGACAGTCACTTTTTTAGATACATTGTTTCAAATGCACGACCTACGACACATTTACTACAGCTACTAAAAAGGATGTGACTGACTGTTTACTAACCTTCATCATTCTCTGTATATTTACATTGCAGCAATGCATGCAGCATACAGCAATATTCCCTTCATTTAATCTGATTTTGCAAGGAACATATTGCTGCACTAAAACACAAAAACATCTTCCAGTTAACAGTATAAAATAAAATAGTTTTATTTCAAGTACTATTTTTTTGCATGTTTATAGTTTTCACCTCTCATCCACAGGTCTTTAGGTCAGAAAGATACTTACCTTCAACTCTACAGGCACTTAGGATTCATTTAAGGAAGCTTTTCTGTCATTCCTCCAAGTTACTTGGAAGAATGCTTTTTGAACTTTATGAATGAATTTTACTGTAAGAATCTGAGTGTTAATGCCTGTAAGATATCAGCTGCTTTGCCAAGTGCCTATTGGAAAGGAAACTTGGAATGTAAGTGAATTTAGAACTTAATTTAAGGAAAAATGGGTTATTATTAATAAACCCCTATGCTTTGACACGGGCCTGTCCAATATGTGGAGACTGAATAATGATGACTATGTTAATATGCTCCAACCTGGAGAAAAGGAAATAAACAAAGTACTTTCCCACCTCATTATTATGTAAAGCACTTAGGAAATTCATTTAAGAAAACAGGGGATACATTTAACCACAAGTGCCAAAGCTATCAATGAATTTGATGGTTATACAACAGTAGTAAATATTTAATGCAAAGTATCTGATTTTGCACATATAACCTTAGCGGACATGTTCACCTTGTAGGGAACTGCAAAGTTAACGGAAACAAATAATATCACATCTTTTATATACAGTATTTACAATAAAATCGGCGTTTAACCAATAAGGAATCCGTTATTCATAACAAAAATATAACTTTATACGGTTAAGTAATGCAAACATGTTGAAAAAGTGCTTGTTTCGTAGGACTGTCAAGTTGAAAAGATGTTTTTCTATGCAACTGCTTTACAAAATGCAAGTTGTTTCTGATTAAGTTGTGATTAAAATACAACAAATAACATAGAAACGCGACTGTCTTACCACCAGAGACGCAACAAACTCTCTTCTCTCCATATTTCGCTCATTCGGGTCCCCTGGCCATCGAACGGTCTGCAGATTTACCTCAACAATTGATATTTTTTATCTCAATGAAAGCAAAACATGCCTGTCAAGGACGCGGCCATTTTGGCTTGATCACTTCCGTATGAGATCATGACGCTCCACTCTCCCAATGCCTGATGGGAAATTGTGTTTTTTTTATGGCTAACTAGTGTTGGTTTGTGTTAGTTTTAAAGTGGCTTGCGGACACCTGCAAGATGTTTGCGGTAAACTCCGATATTCAGCTAAAAAGAGTCCACAGATGCTGTGATGGAATAAATAAAAGCAGCTGTGATGGAATAAATAAAAGCAGCTGTCCTCACGTTGAACTTCAGCCTTTCTGTCAATCTCCCTCTGCTAAGTTTGAAGGTCAGGGGAGATGCTGGGGATTCTGCAAAGTTAAAAACAAACAAACAAACAAAAACCTTCTCCTTAAAGTTACCCAACATCAGATCAATCTTCATCATCAAATTCTCAGGGTTCATCTGTTAATGATTTATCATCTGAGTAACCTAAGTTCAGCTCGCCTTGTTTGAGGGTAAAAATCAAGATTCTTTGATCTGACCCAACAAACTTTCCAGCATCTAACTCACAACATAGCATCACTACAGACTTGTGACCTAAAAAAAATACAAACACAACCTATTAGCTAGTAAAACTGGCACTTCACATTGTATTAGTCATTCATCCATTTCTGCACACATTTACATGCTGATGATAATTATGTTTTAGACACAGATGCTTGGGGCAGACTTAGAGAAGTGAAGCATCAGTCCCACCAGGCACCCTGACCACCCTTACACAAAGAACCTACAAATAAGTTACTCAAGTTACTCATTTTATGTTTGCTGTTTGTAATACTATAGTACAGTCTTCACCTACCAGTTATTAGCTGTCTTGGGGTTACTTTCCCCAAACATACCAGGAATCATACCTTACAAATTACTTTAGGTAACAGCAAGGACTTTCGCTTGTCTTTCATGTTCCTGGTATTTTCCTTGAACCTGGAGCTTTTAACAGAAGTTACTAGTTAGTTTTCAAGAACTTGTTATTTTTTTCGGGGCCTTTTTTTAGTTCCTTAAAAATGTATCTTTCTTTAAATATATCAGGTATTGTAATAAAACTTGTCAGATTCATTCCTGTAGACTCAAACTTTCTTATTACTTTCTATGATATTAACATTTATTTCCCCAGCAGTTAAACCTCAGGATCAGGTTCTTTTTAAAAGTTCTGGAAGTTAGCAGGTGCTTTTCTAGATCTTTCATGAAACTTAGTACGTAGCTACATTTCACTCTTTGAATCCTGAAACTTCCAAAGAACTTACTTGTTATCCTCTATACCTTAAATTGAACTTTACTTGCCTTGAACTTTAGCTCCACTGTTGAGAGACACCTCTTTCAGTACTTAGAGGAAGTTTTTCTAAGGTCACCTATTGTAAATAAATGCTTATACCCTGGAAATAAAAAAAGAAAAACTATAAGACTATATGATATATTGTTATGCCCCACCTTACTGTGTTGTCCACAGTTTACTTTGCAGTCTCACATTAGCCGAGTGCAGCTCTCTCCACTAAAGTCTGTGTGGACTTGCTCAGGTGAAGGTGTTATTTATGGACTCCTGTCTTTCATCCATTTCCTTCTATTAGGGAAGAGCAGGTGAGGGGACACCACCTCTTTATTCACCTCGGACCCAATGATGTCTGAGCTGAGTGTGCCCAGTTAGAAGCCTGCTGCTTGTCATCCATCTTGTTGAAGCACGTCTCAAAGGAAACCCTGCTGCATGTGAGCCTCAGCTGGATCAGACCTGGTCTACTGATACTGTTGCCTTGGTGGGCATTGGGCCAGTATGTGGCAGTGAAAGCCACTTGTGCTTTCACTGTCATGATGCAATGACTTTTATGTTTGATTTAAGTTTTTTTTTGCTTTTTATTATTATTAAACATTTTCTGAGTGGCAGAGTTGAATTATACCTCAGCATTTTATACCTAAAATGGATTTTTTTTTTCTGTTTGTCTTGCTGCAAAAAAAAGAATAAAAATAATAATAATAATAATTTTCCCTGTGAGTCCAGGGATATTTTAGTTATTTATGCTCAAAACATGATGTGATCTAACCCACCAATTATCAAAAGTAGTTGATAATTGTATTGTGAATGAACCCATCAATGCAATGGAATTGTTCCCTTAAAAATTGGATTACGGTGGAGCTTAAATGTATTGATGAGTAATGTTTTTCTCTCCTGAAAGTAATATCATAGGCCATGCCAGAGGGAGAAGACAAATGCTGATATTCCTGTTTTAAGAAACCCAAGCAAAAATATCCATACTTCTTGAAGTTTTTTTGAATCATTATCAAGTAACAACATAGTTTTTCATGTATTTTATTTGGAGTTTATATGGTGAACCAACAGATAGCAGCACAGTGTTATATTTAGCTTCTCATACTCTGACACCCCTAAATAAAATCCAGAGAAAACGCCTCCCTTTAAGTTATCCAACTGAACTTTTTTCCTCCATGTGAAATGCTTTATATGGAGGAAATCTAACAATCCACTTTATGAACGTCATCCCCATGGTGGCACAGGGAGGTGGTAACATAATACTACAGGATAGTTTTCTTCAACAACCTAAAACTTTAACATTTTTTGCAGATGATTTCAATTGAATCTGACTAATTTTGAACCGTTTTGCAAGTAACGTTTGGGAAACAATAATTACAAAGGCACATCCAAAAGTATTGCATTAGTATTTGCCAAAGAAAAGTTTATGTTTATAGTATTAGAAAACATAAGGACATGTATAGTTCAAATTTGTTTTCCTTGATACTGTATTTTACCTTTATCTTTAAAGAAAGCCATCAGCCTAAGGGCAGCATACAGACGAAGTTCAAGAAGAAGTCAGCATTGGATCACAAATTGATTTAAAGCAACATGCTCCCTGACTCTCTCTGCTAAAAACTCTGTGTGCAGCATCTGAGTTTATCCACGGATGTGAACGTAAAGACAGTTGGATTGGAGTTGCGAGTTACCCCTGCGCAGAGGTCAATGAGAAGCACCCAGAGTCTGGGCAGATTTGCAGGGAGCACCATTGATCTTGACCCACTAGAAGTATGATCTCAGAGATAAAAGGAGGGAGATGAGTGGGGGAACTTATTCACTGTCAGCCACGAGTCAGCAAAGGGCAATTCTAGCCCGGAGGCTGCCTTTGAAACACCGAAGGGCAAAAAGCGCACAGGATTAAGCTGCGAGGTGGGAATGGAGAGATATGCAAACAGCTGTAAGGTTTATTGTTCTAGCACCGAGCCAACAGGCATTGGTTTATATCCCCTTAAGAGGCAAGTGGGTGTGACAGCCAGAGTGAACTCATAGTCAAAAGGTTATTTCGAGTTGCATTGGTGAGGGGGCATTCTGCTAAAGGCTGTAGGGTTTTTTTTTTGGTTTTGTTTTTTGCTCAAACAAGGAAGCTTGTTTCTTATTTAAATTCATTTTAATTTTAAAAACCTGCTGGCTCCTTTCTGATGAACCTACAACTGTCTTTTCTTCGTTTCCTTTGTTTGAGAAGGCACCATCTGTATAATAGTCATTATCCGTGAGCGGAGAGGAGCACCCGTCTGGACTCTGACACTGGGCTTTTTATTCATGAGACAGGAAGGTTGAGCAGGGTGGTAAACCTCGGCCCAAACATAGCTTCTGCTCATTAGCCAGAATAATATTTGCATCATTAGGACACCTCAACAGCGGGGGGAGAGGGAGCAGCGACTAAGAACATTCCATATATCTTTCTTGTTTTTACCCCCAGGATGAAAGGGCTACAAGAGTCAGTGACAGGACACATGGGTGAGGGGGTGGTGGTGCCTTAAACTGAGGGGAGAGGAGAAAGGTTAGAGAGAAAGTGAAGCATTAAAGAACATTCATTATAAATTCACTGAATCGACAAGTAGTCAGGCTGCCGTCTGTGTTGCAGTTAAGCCTTTGCTGCTTCAGACACCAAACTTCTTCTCACCTTAGGCTGCGGCCCGTTTCTGCTGAGCTGCTCTCAGGAGTCTGGACTGACCTCCTGTGAGCCTTGCAAAGTCATGTCATCATCCCATCTTTCCCCTCTGTTTTTCTCTTGGGCCATCAGTGAAACATGAGCCGCCTGTAGCATATTGATCCCACGCCAGGCTCCCACTTAAAGCTAGATGTATCACAGACAAGACGAAGCACTGCTCTGGCCTTATGTTGTGCAGCAGCGGCGCTCCCCAATGGCTTCCCTGGGTGACATTGATTGCCGTCATCCATTTCAACACAATGCACACCCATGGATCTGGGCCGCTGTTGTCGTTGTGTCGGTGCAGGCACAGGTGGGATGAGTGGTGGGCTGTCACACGCCCTGAACTGTGATGGTCTTCTATTGGACAGGAGGCTTGTAATCACCACTGTGTTATAGCTGTCAAGTGACCACAGCCTGTCAGTACTGTATGTCATGGACTCTATGAGAAGATCACAGCTAAAAACAGCTCTTAGTGAAAGAAAATGCTATTTTACAGAGATTTTCCGTTAGATTACAGTATGTATGGATCCATTTATAGTGTTTTTATGGCATCTCTTGTGTTAGAAAAAGCAGCCTGAACCGCTTCAAAAGTTTCATGATATAAATTATTCTATGAAAATATAGAAGGATAAAAACACACACACACAAATAGATATTCCAAGCTTTTTGACACAATCAATAAATGCAGAATCATTGATCCTCTAATATCTATTTTTAAGGAAGCGTACCTTTCATAAGGCTGGCGAAAGTTTACCTGAGTTTTTCAAATTGCAAGTAAAAGTCATGTAACACTGATGTGGTTTTGTGTAAAAATAAGCCCTGTATATGCATGCGACACTAAGATTAGCTCTAAAAGTAATGGGAACTAAGGTCAGGGTTGTTAAAAGTGGATTTAAATGTCCTCTAAAATTTGCAACAATCCAAGAAGAGTAGAGAACCAAAGTGGACTTATAGTATCTTTGTCTTGATAGAAATCCTAGAACTCTGTTTCTTTACATATTATAAAATAAATACTACAGCTCAAAATAGATTTATTTCGAAGTCATTTTATCTAAACAATCAATGGAAACTCTCCAAAGCAAGCACAGCCACGCTGTAAAAGCTAACAAATTAGCCTTCACAGGAAACATTACGACATTTTGGAGACTGGGGTGTATGGTTTGGGTATAGTCCACTTTTCCTTGGCTTCAGCCTCCAGGTTCATCTAATTCTGATGTAAACTAAATAAAGAGAAGAAGGTTATCTGCTGTACAAAACAAACAACTAAACTACATCTTTAAGGTAATTTAAAACAAAAACACTGGAAACCATTTTGCATCTCTCTACTTTTAGTATCTATTGTCCAAAGATTAGATACATATTATATTTAGTTAATTTGAGTTTTTAACTTTTTAGTTTTAACTTTTTAATTAGCTGCTGTCATTGGTCTTTTTACCAATTACATTATTTCCATCTTTCTTTGGTTTTCTCATTTTATTTGTTTATTTCCTAAGGACAGTAAGAAAGGACGTTAAATATTTTACCAAAATACAAAAGTCAGTTTTGTTCAATAGTTCATATCTTTGCCATAGTTCAAAATGATTAGAACAAAAATTTAGGTTTTAAGAGTTTAAACTGTCTTACGAATGAAAGCTGAACGTTTTCTGTTGTTCTACTGTCCTTTAAATCTATAGTCTAAATTAGGGCACTATTAACAAATAGTTTCACTACAGGGGCTTTAAAGGTTGGTGGAAAATTTTAACCTTAAGGACATACAGTACTTTTATGACCTCACTGATTTGTTCTAACAGTAGAAATGTAAGATTTTTAACTTTGATTTCAGGCATATATCACAATTACAATTGTGTATTTGAAGACTATTGAAAAACAATACCAGCATGAAGGATGCTGTGCAGCTCCCTTGATTTATATATTCCAGAACTAGTCAGAATGTTTCATACAGCATTTTATTCTCTTTTTATTTCATCTCCCTGTTTGTAGATTTGCTTTAAATGTCAACCATCCATCAAATAGTTGTCATTTTGGGTGGACAGCCACAAAATTCTGCTGACTTTCTTTTCCTGTAAGATGACCTTTTCCCTGGCATATTCATCAGTTGAAGCCCATTTTGTTGATACTGCCATTCTAGGTTTCTTGTTTAGAGTTAACTTTGTTTTTTTCCAATATCAAAATTCTTAGTTTTTTATTCCTTTATTCTTTGGACTTATTGATTTCCCTATAAGTTTTAAGTCTATATTTTTCTATATATCTTAGAGCTTCTTCACCCATGCTTCTTTATTTTTGTTTTAATTTCTGTGCGGTGCCTTACAAAAGTTAATTCCTCTAAAATCATCCACAATTCATTCCATTGTAACTCCAGACCATTGTGCATAGGAGATGGACCAATGCAGAGGAGTACATTCATGCAGAAGTAGATTAAAGATGGTTTTCCAAAAACTTCCCCAACAAAAACCCTAAAAATGTGTTGTACAATTATATTCAGTCCCCTGACTAGAAAACTTTGTTAAATATATTTCTGCTTCAGTTATAGCAGCAAAGCCTTTTTGGTCCTTTGGAAGGTAAATCTCTGCCTCATTCTTCAGTCTTTTGCTGCTGTTTCCAACAACCAACTTTTTGTCCCAACACCAAAATGTTGGCATCACCATGTTTCAAAGCAGGAATGATCTCAGGTAAAAACCCTTTTGCATGCAAGCCAATTGCCAGTTTGCCAATTTGAAACAAGATCAGGGATAAACACAAAATTAATTAGTTTTGGTAAAACTCAAACATCAAAAATAAAAGTCTATTTAAAGTTTTATTGAGATGGAAAATTAAGAATAGTGATTTATCTTAAGGAACACCCAAGAGTTAAAGTCATGGAACACAGCAGTGATTAGACAGCTGAGCTGTGCGATCCTGCAGGCCTCTTTAAGACAGGGACCAGATGTGAAACACAAAGAAAAGAAACGATTTCATCTTCCCTGGCAGTCGTGTCCTTTGGGATTGCAATAGAGGGATCAATAACATCAGTCCTTCTTTCTCAGCCTGAATGAGAAGCCTTAGCGGGGCTGCTATGTCAAAAGCATGTACAAAACTCTTCACTCCTTAAGAATCGATCTAGAAGGTGCTCATCGAACAGGAGAGCAGAATTGAGACAATGTGTGTGAGTGTGTTCCTGCCCACACCATGCATGCATCTTCTTTATTTCATCTAGGGGTCACCAAAGATGGTAGAGTTACAGTAAAATATGCACAAACATGCCTCTCAGTCCAGCCCTGCATTCTCATCAAAGGGAGCCTTAACCCACACATCATTCCTCCCTCACTATTTTATTAAAGAAAAACTCTAATTATGATCATCAAGGCAAAAACATTACTATGTACATCACCAGGGGAAGCCCTTTTATCCGCACACAGGAGGTGGCATTTGAATACTACTAGGCTCTCCCTCCCGTCTACACGTTCACCTTGCCTCCGTGGATTGAAGGGTCTGTGATAGCAATAATATCCTGCTGCAGATGATGATTATGTCTGACCAAAAGCGTTACATCAGATTGTTCACTGCTTGCAAATTATGACCTTTAAATAGGAAAGAGAGAAGACCTTTAACGCTTTAATATTCAGACACGTTGTAATGCTGTTATGTGATGTTAGACTGACCCCTAGTGGTTAAAGTATGTATTGCAATTTATTACGATTTATTATACGCCGTTAAAACCCGATACACAACTTATTTTTTTTCCTTGTCGTGTAATTTAATTCAGACCAGACGGTTCCTTTAAAATCCCCCCTAGTGTTATCAAATTAAATTCTTTTTGTCAAATGTGAAAGAATGAAATTCATTTGTTTTGTTAAATTCAGATATTGCGCATATTTCTTTCATGTGGTAGAATTTCCATTGTAAGTGTAAAATTAAGGTCAAACATTTTTTATCTCCTGTGACAACATTCTTATATTATTTTCAAATAAACTTTAACAATGGTCCCTTTGCTTTCTCTGGGACCAATGCCTGGAGTCATTGTGTATATATGGAAGATCTATCAAAGAGCTTTAACTTCCGGGTTCATGTTGATTCGGCGTTTTCATGTAATTTTCGATCTTCTGTTAATAGCTCTAAAGACTATGACAGATCATAACGACTGTGACATGTTGTATTACAGGTTCTAAGGACAATTATTATTTCTTAGCACTGGGACACATCATAAAGACTGTAACATGTTCTATTACAGATCCCAAGGATGAGTCACTGGTTGTAAAAAGTGTTGTTATGAAGAATATTAATGTTTCTAAAATCTGTTAAAGTTTGTAATGACTGTGACAGTTTTTTGAGACTGTTAATTTTTCTGAAAGGGTATGAGAGGTTATAAAGAATATTGATAATTTCAAACAAAGTTAAAGTTTGTAAAGACTATGCAGGTTCTAAGGTTTGTTACTAATTCTAAAGACTGTGTGGTTATAAAGAATGTTAGTATGTCTGATCACTGTTAAAGCCTTCAAAGACTGTTAGAGGTTCTAGATACTGATAATGGTTCTGAAGACTATGAAAAGTGAAAAAGAAAGTTGATGTTTTTAAAAACTAACGACAGGGTTTAATAACTGTGACAGGTTCTAAGAACTGTTAATAGTTCTAAAGTCTATGAAACATCAATCAGTCACATCAATACTGTGACATGTTCTATTACAGGTTCTAAGGTCGGAAAATAGTTCTAAAGATTCTGAAACATCAGAGAGAATGTGACATGTTCTGGTAAAGATTCTTAAGAATTGTAATAGCTCTAAAAACTCTAGCACATCATAAAGACTGTGACATGTTCTACTACAGGTTCCAAGAATGTGTAATAGTTCTAAAGACTCTGATACATAAAAAAGACGGTGACATGTTCCATTAAAGGTTCAAATCAATGTGAAAAGTTCTCTAGATTGTATCAGATTATAAAGAGTGTGAAATGTTTTAATAAAGGTTCCAAAGAATTTTTATAGGTCGAACAACTGACACATCATAAAGACTGTGAGATGTTCTATTACAGGTTCTAAGGTTGGGTAATAGTTCTAAAGACTCTGATATATCACAAAGGCTCTGACACGTTCTATTCCAGGTTCTAAAGAATTTTTATAGTTCTAAAGACTCTGATACATCATAAAGACTGTGACATGTTATATTGCGGGTTCTAAGGAATTTTTATAGTTCCAAAGACTCTGATACATAAAAAAGACGGTG
>JAUZNJ010097381.1:1671-18805 GCA_034780135.1 Jordanella pulchra
AAAAAACCCTACTTCTGGAGTTTCAGTAGCAGCAGTGTTCTCCTCCTTCTTCCTCTCCTCCTCCTCTTGTTCCAGCTCCTTGATGCTTTCCTCCAACACATTAGGCCAGAAGTCACCTTCAAAGTACGGCAGCTCATTGGCGCTGGTCAGTCGGTCCTCAGTCGCCTGTTTGAAGATATCCTGAAGAAAAGATGTTTGAAAACATTGAAGAAATAATTAAGGACAAAGTATTCATGCCAACTCTTGCAAGTAAAGTCATCCTTTTTAAGAAGTTTTTTCTTGTCTTCCATCTACCTTGTAATCATGCAAGATCCTCTCAGCAAAAGCTTTGTCCAACATCTTTCTGTACCACTCCTGCAGTCTCTTAGGTTTGGGGATCTTCTGCTCAGGAGGATGACAGTGAAAGATGTAGTCATCGCCTTCACTGGGTGGACAAGCCCAAATGTGGCCCTGGGTATAACTTTAGAAACACACAACGATAAAAGAAGGTTCATTCAGCTGAGTTTGAAAAATGATTTAAAATATTATACATATAAAAAGTTTAGGACTTACCCAAGTTTTTTGACATATTCGAGATATCCGATAAGAATCTCATGGTACACGGCTGTTCGCAGAATTCTAGGTCTGAAGAAGTGAATACTGTCAAGGTATGATATGTAGACCCGTCTGCAAAGTTAAGAGAAAAGTGATCGTTTATTTTACCTTTAAGTAACCAAACAATTCGAGGTAAACCTGAAATTATAATGTCATTAAAAGTTCATTCAAATTTCTAAATTGAAAGAATTCCCCAACTCCAAACCCTTAAAAGACTGACCGACTATCCTCTAAAGGTAGAAATTAACCGTGATTGTCTTTGACTCAACTTTTCCCTCAACAAGCTTTGATTAAAACAGCTTCTTTCACACTGAGCTACTGCAGGTTAGCATAGTGGATGATGTCAGGAACCATCTGCTGATGATAAACATTCATCTTGTCTGCTCTTGTGTTATATACAACCTTAAAACTGAATTTAGGGCTTCCATTAGCTGCAAATCAAAAGAACGCATGAAATACATTACTCAGCATATAACAGATTTTGCCTTTTTGAAATGAAAGCACATTAAATGTTATGGTAATTAAACGAGATCAAGCTATATATAGATGAAAACACCAACCTAGTGTTAGGAAATGGGCATTCGGAGCCGTACTCCTGGACGTGCATGCCAAAGAAGCAAACATCCACACCATCAATCTCCTCAAATGCAAAAAGTGCTTTGGTTCTGTAGGGGAAGGTATCGGGCATCTCACCCGTGTCCACAAACCTGTTGTCATAAAAAAACGATAACAAAAAACAGGAGAAAAGTTATTCAAATGTAACGCGGCAATATTCAAGGGCTCAAAGAGAGAAACTCAACATGAGCTGCAGGTGATATATAGAGTAAAAGGAGAATCATATCTTTAGCTTGAAAGGCTGAAAGGTTGTATTTTTCGTTTCTTAGATAAAGAATTTCTAATGAAAAGTAAAGAATTCTAATAACCAACATATTTTCAGATGAAAACACGGCACAGTCTAAACAAGCGACCTGCTCGGAGCTTACCTGGCTTTCATGCCGGGTTTAACTTCGACTGTTTTGTCAGAGCTTGCAACCACTCGCACAAACACTTCCCCGGCCTCTGGATGGTTCTGTCTCTTCAAGTATTTATTCACACGGTCCTCTATGTACATTCCCAGTCGTGTCGATTGCAACCCTAAAGGGAAGAAGATCACATTTTTCAACCAACAGCTAAAGGAGTTTAAATCAGGGCTTTAAACAGCGCTCTGTCACCTTTAAAGGCAGCAGAGTCACTTTCTTTAGAATTCTTTGTCTTTATCGCAGAAATGCAATAATCTTAAAAAAAAAACTCACAAAAAAAAAAAAAAAACCCACAAAAAAAGAACAAATAGCAGTAATTTGGGAACACTGACTTTTAGCTGTGAACTTGTTTTCCTTCCGTGATTTTCCACCTTTCTTCAAACAGTTGTCACAGATGAATCTGAAAGGATCAAGACACAGAAATTAAGGTTTGCTAAACATAAAACAAACATGAGGTGGAAATAAAAAGTGAAAAATGTCCTTAAAAGAACATCTCACCCTGATGGCCATATAACCTCGTAGTGTAAAACGCAGATCTGGTGCATCTTGCGTCCACAGTCTTTACATTCAACAAACCTGGAAAAGAAAAATGATCAGAACATTCAGATAACTCATGTAAGGAATCTGATAAAGTGGAATAAATTGAGCATATTTCCATTTTTGTGTGTTAAATCACTTCTAGACTCAGACTGGCTCCAGAGCCGATGCTTAACCAGAAGTGATTAAAGACATGATTGGTTTTCCACAGCATGGGAACCAGCCCAGCATCAAGTCATTGCAAATGGATCTTCTTCCTGCAGCGTTTTCAAATCTTCAAACACACCGTTTGTCTATAAAATGAGTCTTAATGTTTTTATCCCTTCAAAGAGATATTTTAGAAAAAACATTATAGCTAATGCTAAAACAGTTTGCATCTTTACAGTTGGACATACCACACAGTTTAGTAATCTAGTCATCTACCAGTTGAAACTTATTTTACCGCTCATGTTTTTAAGCTTCTCTTTAGTATTACCCTTTTAAATACACAAAGATTTGAATGGGGAGGTCAAGGGAGAAACACCCTCAGTAAAAGTCACATTTCTTTTTAAATGCTTTAGTTAATTTATAGGTGAATATATTCTAAGACACCATTTAAAACAATCAACTCAGCAGACTTTAAGGCTGTAGGAAGCAGAGTCATGGAAGAGGAAGTCTATGATGGCTAAATCCATTTCAGTGCGTCATAATTCAACAGTTATATTAGTTTTAAAGTGAGAAGTTGCTGTGAAGTTTAAGTTAGGTTTGCAACTTTGTGACTAGGAGCTCTTCCTGCACTTATAATGTGGAGTAAATCTGTGAAAATCTCTTATAATTCAGCTCTTGGCTTTTTAATCACAACCGCCTATAAGAAAAGTCTGGGATTAAAGCTGCTTTGATCCAGTTTTAGTGTTGTATACTTTACATTCTGGACTCTGCTGTTATTGGGCAGAGATCTGTGTTCCCACACTGAAGCAACACTCCTACAGCAGGAGTGAGCCTGCAGCTGGAGGACGTAATCTGCCTAAACAAATAACATCTTTCATATTTCCTACAATGACCTTACTTTGTGTTTTTAGCAGTTCCAATGAGAAGTAATAATAAAAAATAAAAAAAAGGAGTGTCCAAAGTTGCTTTGTGTGTACTGTTAATGACTGAGTCATCTAAATGTAGATTAATCAAAACACACCTCTGGTTTACCTTTAAAATCAACAAAACAACTCCTCTACTTTATTAAACTTTTATTAAAGTTAAGCCAAGTTGTTTTCCTTTATGTTTACCAACATAATCAGCCTTAAATTTCGTTAATAAAAATTCAAAACAAACTTCTATGGTTTATTTTAAATAAAATAATAAAGTTCTAAAATATTCACTATTCTATGATTGAGCTACAAGTTAATAATATTACAAAATCATCTCAGAAACCTCATTTTGTGGGAAAAACTGAACCTTTAAATTGATTCAGACAATTACTTCCCTTTAGAATGACGCTTATAAAGAAGTATTTTAACAACTAATATTTGTTTTATTATTCAAATGATGTAAAATACGTTGTACAGTCCAGCACTGTGGTTAGCACCCGTGGTTCATTAGTAAACAGAGGTAGTGACACACCCAGGAGGCACCGATAAACTCAACAAAGGCTTCATTGAAAACAAAATGTTTGAAATGACCAAGATCTAAAAGACAAAAAACAGGCTGGATGAGTCTAGAAGGAAACTTGGGTTGAAATGAATTCAATTCAAAGCAGATGGATTGGGAAACCCCTTAAAGTAGCATCCCACTGCAGAGTCAGTAACTTTAGGAAAAGATTGTTGCAAAAAGAAAGCTTTGCGTTTCATCTACTTACGGTTCAGGGTCGAGAACGTCATTCTTCTTACGTTCAAACTGGTCTTTAGATATCATTCTGGAGCAATGACAGGAACGGGAAAAGAGAAAAAAAAAAAGGATTTTTGTAAATACAAACCATTCGTGAGTTGAACAGATTCTACATGTTAAAAGAATGGCTGCATATTAAATAAAAAAAGCAAAAACCAGGTTGACTCCTTGCAGCACTTTATTAATAAAAACAACATATGATCAAAAGCAGTGACATGTTCATAATAAACATGGCTGCGTGAATTAATCTAAGCTTCACTTACGTCTGAGGCTGTGCAGGATCATCTCCTAACGTCATGCTGTCTCCCTGGATCTCATTGAAGCACTTTTCACAGAAATGATACCTGGGTAAGATCAATTAAAAAAAACATTTAATCTCTTACTGTAGCTTAAGTCACATGAAGTCATTATGAGAAACGTGAAACTTTAAAGCCTGAAGATGAGATGTTATCCTACTTGTTTGCGACTCTACATCTGAACTGTGCACAAACTACATCATGTTTTTATGTTTTCTAACAGACAGCAGGGAATCCTAGAGCTCCCATTGAGCGTGTAAATGAGCTGTGCTGCCAGAGTCTGATGCCGCCTCTCTAATGCTGCTGCACGCTCCGAGTGTCTTGTGTAAGTGGGGGGGGGGGGATAGAGCTGCAGTGGCACTGATCATACAGCAGGGGGAGAAAAGAAAAAATATAAGCACTAAAATGCCACATTTCAGCTGCTAGGCAGCAGGTAATGATGGGCCGAGCTGTTTGTAGCTTCAAACAAAACTATTTTTGATTATTTCAAGAGGGAAGCTCTACACTAACATCTGAGATCTTCTGCTGATTGTCACTTTTAAAGTAAGATTAATTTTGACATAAAAAAAAAAATATATATATAGTTTTTTATTATTTCAGAAATTCAGAGGGAAGCTTGAAATTTTAAGCTCTAGCCAATAAAGTAATGGTTCTATTAGGACCAAAGCAGCATCCCCACTGAAAGGAGAGCAACACTGTTCAAATGCATTAAATTCGATCAGTTTTTTTTTTTTTTTTTATATCAAACAGCGGAAGCAGAAAAGCATTTTTCAAACTACTTGTATGTGGTGGATGCTCCTCCCACCACCACATCGGGTTAGTATTTTTATATTCCAGTTATTATGTTTAAGTTAGTTGTTTCATTCATTCATTATCATCCACAAACAGATGGCCTCAATGTGAAACATAAATTTCACCCTAAAATATTTTGAAAAAAGAAAACACACCTGTTTTGGTAGCTGTAGTAAGTGCCTCCGGTGGGTATGGTGCAGAGCTGCTTGCCATAGCAACAGAGAGTTTGAGGAGAGAACTCGTACTGTGGAAATAATGAGTGGGTCAGGAAAAAAAACACAAAAAAAACAACAGAGTTTTTAATTAGAAGCAGAAAAAAAAAGTGCCTATCATTGAGGCTTTTAAAATAGTCTTAACTTATCGACACGTTTATAGGATGAAAAACTTAAGAGAAGCTGAAAACGGCACTGCTGTAGATACATTCAATTTGTGCAATAAAAAAGCCATTATAATAAAAACTAACCTAGAGGCATTAATAACCCTCAATGAAAATGGAGGGAAAAAAAAAAATCACTTTCATACAGTGATGGAGGACAAATCCAGAAACAGATTTTTCATACAGGATCGTCATCAAGGCCTTTTTAGACCATCAGCATTAAAATCTATAATACTTCATGGGAGGCTATTAATTTACATTTGTTGATCTAACAAATCTGTAGGGATGCAAATGTATCAGCATTAACATCGGTATCAGCTAAAAAAGGCCAACATTAACAGCCGATGTCTATTTTCATACAGTTTTTGTATTTTTAATTTCTGGACAGACAGGGCCATGCCTTCTCCTCCAGCATGAGTCTAGGACGTCGCAGATGTAATTCTGGAAGAACCTTAAAAAAAGACAAAGCCTAAAAAACACTCCTAAGCCTAGTGACAGCCTTCAAAGCCTTTTTAGCAGCAGAGGATGAAACAAGGAACCCTATAGATTAAAGATGCATTGAACAAACTTCGTAAAGTTTGAAAAGAAAGGAAATGCAAAGTTGCACTGTTTCAATTTGGTTTGAAGTGAATTAACCAAACACCTCAGAGTCATTTCATCCTACGTCACACATGGTCATAAACAGGAAGTAGAGGCTGTAATCTCTCGCTGACTACAGATCAGCAATGGAGGAATCAGGAAGTTGTTCTTTTGTCAACTAGTAACGGTGATGTTGCTTCCAGCCTTGTTTACATGCATAATAGGAACATCCAAAAAGATGTTGACAGCAGAAACAACTGGTTAGTTAAGCGAGGTAAACGTTCGCTACGTCAGAGCTGACTTCCAAAAAACCCACCTCTACCGGATGTAAAAGCTTTTATGCAAATTTAAGTCGGGTTTTTCCAAACTTTGCCACTTCCAGGTTTTCTGATGCGATACATTAAAGTGGGTTTTAAAAAAGGCTAATTTAAACACAAACCAACTTTTTGAAATATAGTTTATCTTCAAAACCAGATGAGCTGGAAAAGTTATTCATATTTTGTTGTCATTTCCTAAAATAAGAGAAATCTAACCAGTAAAAATGAAGATAGATGATTCGTTATTTACCAAGTTTCTCTATCTTACCTTCCTCCCGCAGCAGTAGCCCAGGCCCTGCATGACGGGGTCAATCTCCGACTCGAAAACCTCTGCCAGCTTAGAGCAGTACTTGTAGACTCGGGATGTCTTTCGATTGTAAAGCCAGGCGTTGTTAAACATCAGCCACACGTCGTCCACGTACTGCCAGGGCTCCTGGTACTGTCCAGTGTCAAGCTTACGCTTTATTGTAGACAGATCTATGGGGTTCTTAACTATATCAAAGTAATCCTAGGGTAGATGGGAACAACAGAAGTTAAAATGAAGCGCATGTCTTTCCAGCCATGGTTTTAGGTCTGTAGGGAGACTGCTGTACATACTGGAATACCAAGGAGCATGGGGTCTACAGGCTGTCTGAAAGGCAATGATTCCGGGTCTTGTCTGTACAGAGACTCCAGAGTCGGCATCAGAGCCTGCCGCAACTCCTCAGGCTTGAATACTGGAAACAAACCACAAGGAGACACTAAGTTACAAAGACAACAGGCAGGTTAAACTTGGAAAGTTTGCAACACAAGGGATAACATGAGAGAGTAGAAGTGCAGCCCACTATGGAATAAAATGTGATAATGACTGTCACATACTGCTAACAGGTTACATACAATGCTGGTCGCTTTTAAACTATTCATATCAAATTCAAATTCAAATTAAAGAGGAATCCAAGATGATTCAATGGTTTGAAGTAATGTTTTCAGCATCTGGTTCAGGAGCTTGATTGAAGCAAATTCAATGGTACTTTTTAGCCTCTCTGCTGTATATAAACCTCCAAACTCTTTAAGAGCCGTTAATAATAGGATCCCACCACCTCCCTGTAAACTTGGGATTGATGAGACCAGATATGTCCTGATGCAGTATTGATAACAGAAATATTGGACCGGGACATGGTCAGATATCAGGCAAAGAACTAATATCGGAAAAGATCAGTCTTTACCTAAAATACACGGTGTTAGGATCCTGATAGAAACACTCCATTTCTGTCTGCTTCTTCTCTTTAAAGTTTATTGAACTCATTAGTTACTAATAAACGGGTCAGTTGTTCTTATACTCATTGTTGGCTATTGCTCTCTTTAAATAACACCACTTGATCTCATCTCTATACGCCAGGCTACAAAACAAGTAATTAAAGCATTATTTGTGCTGACATTGTATCAGTTCAAAATGAGTAAAAACTCAAAGCTGCAATACTATCATATCAGACAGGAAAAAGTTGTACTTGAAACTTCCCAAGCTGAGACCACCAGTGGATGAACCAGTGCCGAGGCTGTTTAGCCTTTTTAAGCTGATATATTTTTTCTAGAAGGAACGCCCAATATTAGAAAACAAAAAAGTTTAAGCAGTAATATTGGTCCATGCTGGCATCACAGGTGATCGATCAATATTCAAAAGGTTTCAATTGCTTAAGGCTTTAGGTTCATATCTAATAAAGACCCTAGAGGGGTAAGTTATTCAACGGCAGCAGAAATGTTTAAATTCATTACTTCTATCTTAACGAGGGAGACGCCAATCAAAACCTTTTCACTTCTTCCAATACTTGAATTTGAATATCAACAGATCCTGATGCTTTTAGCGATACCAGAGCTGTTTGAGTTAAAGCTATCAACACTACAGTTGGTTTTATATGGTTGTATTTTTTGAGATCTGTTAGCCCCAGACTCACTCTTCCTCCGTGACTGAGGGGGAGATGAGGAGGTTGTGCCATTGCTTCCGTTCTCCTCCTCTTCTTTGGGTTCCGTCTTCATTTCCGGCTTTTTCTCCTCGACCTCCATTGGTTCCGGCTTTTCTTCCGACTCCTCCTTCTTTACTCCACCTGAGGCAGAGTCGTTCTCACCCTGTGGACAAGAAAACAATGATCACATTAGTCCACGTCAAGAAAACTCACCCGATCATTTGTAAAGCAGGCTTATAAAGTCATTAAAAAACGTGCAAAAAATGCTCGAACGTTAGAGCAACACAATATGTCAAAAGACGAACATTTAAACTTTGTATTCCTAGGATATTTTTGGTATGTTTGGGACTATAGTTGGTTTCAATGAACACAACCTATAAGGATGTAAATGTGTGATTGGAGATGTAATGATGGAGCAGAGAAAGAAGAAAAGTATTGTTTATCACAGTAAACATGTGTTTGTAGTTAAATATATTCTGGGGAAAAGTGCAAATCTGAAGAACAATTTATTTAGATTTAGCAAAGAATGCGTCTACAGATTAATGGGGCAAAGAAAAAGGCAGCCCTCCTATCTACTGGATGTAACTTGCTCACCTCCACCTTGGGTTCAACTTTCCCACCAGCAGCTTCAAACTCATGTTGCTCAGTTTGTGTTTCTGCTTTGATCTCCTGGGCAGGCAGGTCGGCTCCAACGTGCTGCGAGTGCAGGTCGGCGCTGGCGGCGGAGGCAGGTGTCGGTACTCTGTTATCCAAACTGGCCCCTGGCTGTGAGAGCTGAGACAAACAGGAAGAGAAAACTGAAGGTTGAATATGAGGTTTCAGAAAACGGCGGCTCCTGAAACCCTTTTCTGCATGCAGGGCTGCAGCTAATGACACATAAACAAGCACTTTGTGTTCAGCGTTGATCTCTAAGTAAAACACGTGTGGAGAGGAGGCGGTTATCAGACAGGTGGATGTGAATGGGATGTGGGGGTGGAGACGGCAGTCAGAGGGGTTGAAGTTTGCACGGAGAGGAGGGGGGGGGAGGGGGGGACAGTTTGATGGCATGCGGAGGGACTCGAGTCTCACCGGCGTGGTGGGGGGCTGAGGCAGGGGCTGCGTCTGTGCGGCTCCTGGGAGCTCCGGCTGGGGTTGGGGCTGAGAGGGGCAGGGTGGGGTGGCACCCTGGGCTGGGGCCGGGACGGGGAGGGTGGGAGTGGAGCTGCGGCTGGAGGACTGGGGGTGTGGCAGGTTAGTGGCCACCCCAGCCGTGGAGGCTGATGAAGCAGTGGGTGGAGGCGTGGAGTGCAAGGGGGTTTGGGAGGAGGCTAGCTGAGGGCCCAGTGGGGGCCCCAGAGCATTCATGGGGAGGTTAGCGCTCTGTGGCTGCTGCTGGAGAAAAAGGACACAGAGCAGGCGGACAAACAAAATATTAAACAGACGACACCACAAACAATACAGGGTTTAGAGAACGTAGTGTGATTGTATGATTAAACAAAGTGGTTAATCTAATATTTTTAGTTCTCTGAGAATAACTTGAAATTAGAATGAGACCTTTGAAGAAGGTTTAAATGTCAAATTAGTCATGAGATCAGTCCTGCAGCTGGGTTAACTACAGCTCCACACCCCTGGTGGCTCACCTGAGTGACAGGAGCCTGCGCCTGTGGCTGGCCCATGCCAGGACCCACTGTAACATTCATGGCACTGGACACAGAAACGGCACCAGATCCGGGTGTGAACTGGCTCTGAGGCAGGAACTGCCCCTGATTGGGTGTCTGGCCCACCATGTTACCGTGTCCAGGCATCAGGCTCTGCGCCTGTGGCATCCTAGAGGGAGACATCCCCACCTACAGGGCAGCAAAAGAAGAATATTATGAGCAGGGAAGATAAAAATGAAGTGGGATTGAAGTTAGGTATCACCAATTTTGCATGCAAATATAAAACAATAAAACTTTTATTAGGAATAAACCTCTTTAAGATTAGTGTTTTCTGCAAATTCTTAACAGAAAAGTTACAAAACCCCCAAAAGACAAAAGAATCAAGATGCTGTTTTTTTAAAACAAAGTGAAGCAGAGAAGTAAAGAATTAAAAGCCAGAAAAGAAATTTTGTTGCACTATAAATAAAAGTGTAAAAGAAGAATTCTTTGTTTTGCTTATTATGTGTAAATAAAATGTGTTGGAGATGGAAGAAGTACTGCTACAGCTAACTGCAGAAAAGTACGACTTTGAAAGCAACTATATTATAAACAATATTCAATGATATCCAATGTACAAGGCAGAGGCAGTATTAGTATAAATAGAATCAGGTGCTTTTGGCGTATTTTTTTTTTTTATTTAAAACAAAAAAACATTTAATTGAACAATCGATGAAACATTTACATTTTTTTTTAGATAGCAATACGAGCCGACTGGTTTATGTCTCATAGCTCATCTTTTTAGTTAAACTAGTTGGTCTCAAATGGAGAGAATTTGGTTTCAGAAACTAAAACTCAGAAAAAAAAAAAGATATAGATATTTCCTCTGTGCCGTTCTCACCGGGGGGACAGAGCTTATGTTCATTTGCTGTGGGTGGTTCATAGGAGAAGCTGCTCGGGGTCCCATTGTCGTCTGGGCGTTGGACATAGTCATGTGGTTGAACTGGTTCATGCCTGTATGCCCCCCAGAGGAAGTAAAAAAAAAAGTATGCAAACTGTTCAGCCAGAGACAAAGCAGCACATTAAGTCAACATGACAGAGGAGGTTCATTCATTTGTTCCTGGTTTTACTAAATTGATAAACTTAAACCCCAAAGTGACTTTAGACACATCCGGTATGTTGAGTTTGACAGCATGCTGCTCGGGTTCCTTCAGGGTTTCTAGGTAAACATCTCTTATTAATTTTCAATTTATCTTGATTTGGAGAAAAAAAAAAAAACAAAAAAAAAAACATTTCCCCAAGTGCTGAAATAAGGTATTTTGACCCATATTCTCATGTTGTTTCCTGTAACAATAGTGGATATGTTACCAGATGTTCTGCCAATCTAAAAAACAAAAACTAAAATGATGAAAATTTCTCATCCTTGTGGTGAAAGATACAAACCGAGGGTAAATATTCTTCTATTATGAGACTTTTCATTTTCATGACAAACCCCCCCCCCCAAATCAAAATCTCATTTGAGCATCTTTAACATAAAATCTATACCTGGAGGAACCTGAATGCGATTCATGATCTGATTTGGTATATTTGGTAGAGAAACTGGTCCATCTGTGAAAAAAGCAGATTAAGGATTCATCAAATTGACATAAATACTTTGTATAATTCACATAAAACTTTATCTTTAGACCATGTGGGATCGTAAAAGCACCACTGCAGCCATTAACGCAGCAAAAGTGGCTTTAGCTTCCTGCAGCCAGAGTGACGTCATGCTGAGGTGTACTCACTCTGTGGCCGTGGGCCCAAGGCGTTGGGCTGGGTGAGGCCAGGCTGCTGTGTCCCCTGGGCAGCCATAGGCGCCTGGTTGATGATCTGCTTCTGGAGCCTTGAACGTCGCTTCTCCTCCAGTTCCTTCTGGATTTTGTAAATCTTTTCAGCCAGGAAGTGGTAATACTCATCCTAAAAGCAAAAAACAAACACTGGAGTGTTGATTATTCTGAGGAAAAACAACAAAAAATACCTCTAGGTCTCATACAACATATATTAAAATACTGCATAATTGAAGTCAGGCATTGGCTAGGCCATCTTACCCGGCTGTTAGCGGACTCATACATGTCCCCCTCAACTTTTCTGGCATAGGCCACTAGATTTTCCATCCGCCTGTCCTTTAAAGCAGCCGGGTCAGGGGTAGGGAATATGGCTTGTACTCTGCCACATTAAAGAGCAAAATTTAAAGTGATGATTTATACACAACATTTAAAACGACACAAAAATAAAAACTAACTTGCCAAAAGGCAGCAGCCACCTTTCTTAAGTCAATGCTTACACTTACAGTTTGTGTACGAGGTGATTGCGCAGGTCCTGAGTGACGTGCTCATGCCAGGCCTTCCTGGCGCCTGTTGAAGAGACGGGTGCTGCTGTGGGCAGGCTTCCCATCTGGCCCATGGCAGAGCTGTCTGACAGCAGCTGACTGGGGTGGAACAGGGACAAAAAAAAGATAAGAAGTTACAAATATACAAGTTGATTATGAACACAGCATATGTGTCCTTAGAAAGAACATTAAAATGTAGTTTATGGTTCAAATGAAGGAGAGACTGACTTGTTAGTGTTGAGCGTGTTGGAAAGGGAGTCAGTGTGCAGATTGGTCTGTTCTGAAGTAGTCACACCCAATGTCCCGCCTCCAAGAGGCATCTGGTTACCTGTTCACAAACATATCAGCAAAGAAAACAGCCTCCAATTAAACATTAAGCTCTGCCAACAAAACCGTTATTTAGCAAATCTTAACTAGTTTGTCCCTTTCAGCTTATATGTTGCATTTCATCACAGCAAAGATTGTGCATAGGTTTATCAAACCAAGAAAGATTTAAATATTAAAAGAACTTGAGTCAACCATCTAGTGGTCCTCAGCCTGTTGTGATAAAGAATTTTGCTGAACCCAGTAATTATCGCGATAAATGAAAACATCATATTAATGGAGGTACACCCACTAAACATCCGTACACATGTAATTACTACAATAGTTTCTCTAAAAACACTTTTTGATCTATGCTGCTACATGAATTAAACATGGAAGATGTCAGCAGCTAACAATGAGGCTAACCGGGCTCAGCAAATTTGGTATTTCATCATTTTCAGTTCCATTATGTTTAATGGAAAATGTTTGCAATGTTTTGCAAAACTTATATTTAAGGTAAGAAGGTACTTACAATTCAGAAAATACACAAACAAGTAGTTACGTTAGTAGTGCCAACTGTACCGATTACTAATGATTAAATGTTTGCCATTAGTGGAAGAACGTTTAATATGAAGCCTCTTTGTTCTTGTTTGAGTATTTCTTAAATCCCTTAAATCTCTCAAACACAGTATGACATGACCTCTGCTCCCAATAAAAATAAATAATGTTCAAATCGTTATAAGACATTATTAATGATCTAATAATACAACAACAGTTATATCAGGGCTTTTTTTCCTGTCTTTAATATCAAGTTGGACATAATTTCTTATTTTGAAATGAATCTTTGGTGATACGTCGTCACATAATGAACTTTAGTATTTTGGAGATGTACTAAATATTTAAAGAATGAATTTATTGGCATGTAATCTATTTTAAAAGAGTAAAAGAAACCTGCTGAAATTCTCTAAAAGTAGATCCACTTAATGCAGATACACGTCTCCAATAATAGCTAAGAGGAATTTACTGTTTATGGCGATGCAAAAGCAGACAGCTATGAAACCACAAGTTGATGTTTAAAAATATGTATATTCTCTTTGTAGAAAATAGTTTTATGCAAATAAAAATAAACTAGTTTGTCCAGAAAATAAGAAGCAGGCATACCAATATAGTTTTTATTTAAAGCACAAAGCAGCATGGCCTTGGACACTGTGTCCCAAACACTTGGACGGGCTGTACCGAAACTGAATTTTCCTTCGGGGATCAATTAAGTATAAATTGAATCAACAAGAAGTCTGATTATGCAAACATTTGTATCAGCAACTGGTGCACAAAAATGTCCAGAATGATGTTTGTGCAGTACAGTGATAGGAGAGAGCTCTCATGTTTAAGCGTTACCAATAGTGCCGATGGTTCTCATCTGCTGAGGAAGCTGGGTCTGGGAGTTCTGGGCTCCTGTTTGTCCCGGGGCCTGCTGAGCAGTAGCCTGTCCAGCGGCCTGGCTGCTGTAGGGCAGACCGAGCGCTGCGTAGGCTCTCTGCATGGAGCTGGGGTCTATGGGGGCTGAGGTATTGATAGTGGGTGCGCTGGGCTGGCCCATGCCAACAGAGGACATGGGGTTCTGGAGGCCTGTGTTTGGGGAACTCAGCAAAGCTGTGGAAAGAAATAAAAAAAATAATGTTAGCTCAAATTCTTTAAGTTAAAACATTAAACACTTTTTATGTCTTTAAAAGTTTTTGACTTTACATCATCGAGTGTTTAAAAAAAAAAAAAAAAAAAAAAAAGCGTTTACAATCAGCAAAATCCAAAATAAAAAAATAGAAAGAGAGATATGGGAAATTTTCAGAGTTTTGATGGATTAAAAGGTCCTAAACTTCAACCCTAGAGATACAAATCTGAGCAGAAAATATAGAAGAAAGAAAGTAGCTTTTTATGCAAGGAGAACATAATACATCATTTTCTCCAACAAGAAAGCCAAGGAGGGAGAGATAAACACTGGAAGGACGCTGACTGAAGAGTGGGGGAAAAAAACTAGGAAAGTTTATCCAACTACTGTGATTAATGAGGGGCAAGGAAAATAATGATGACTTAAAATATTAGACCAACATTTACCAGAGACCTGAAACATTAAAACTACAGATAAAATGCTGGTTAACTATCAAAAGCCTTTTTCTATCACAGTAATCACTGAGAAGCAAAGCCAAAGGTCTGGAGGTCTTTAGAACAGAACTGTCAATAGCTTCCTGTGTTTGATGCCCGCAGTTTGAAACATTATGTCAAAACTCACGCTGCTGGGTTCGCTTGTCGCTCGCATTCTTCAGCGGGAGGCAGACAGGACAGTCATGTCGTGTGCAGTTTTTCCAATGGGAGATGATCTGTCTGGACGATGCACAGTGAGCCACTGCGAAGAACAAAAGGTTCAACATTAATCTTTATCATTTACCAAACGCACAAAGCCTAGAAGGCCGTTTGTCTGGCCCACTTCAAACCCAGCTTCCTTCTGTTAGGCTTCTTATCTGACAGGAAAAGCCCTTATGAATACATGTGGTGCTAAATACATGACACCTGTTAAAAAATGTTAATATAGCAACAGCTGAGATGCATCAGCCTTAAGATACAGAGCTGCCAAGATTTCGATTTAGAAATTTTGACCCTGATATCAAACTTTAATCTAAGAACTATGGAAGCACCAGCTTACTAAACATTCAAATAACATCTGGTCAGCATGTTAATTTTACTCTGGTATTGCTTGAAGTCATAGTGACGTACCTTGGCAGGATTTCCCGGCCTGGCAGTGGGTCATGTGGTTGAGGACGTTCTTCATCGTGCGGCAGTGGGGCAGGGCGCAGCTCCTCACCTCGCCGTTAGCCTGCTCTCTCCTCTGGCACTTATGCGCGTGAAGCAGCAGGACCAGCTGCTGCTGGATCAGCTTGCGCTTCTCTGGATCAGCTGTTGGTCCTGCCGAAGGCACCGCCACACCTCCGCTGCTGGCCAGCGGGAGCATCCCTGCCTGCTGCTGCTGCGGCTGCTGAGCACAGTAAAGTAAAATAAAGTCAACGCTACCGTCAAATACAGAAAAATCCTTCATCCGTTCATATTCTAAAACAGTACTATTAATTAGACTTGATCAAGGTAGAACTAATGATGAAGAAATTAAAATATGGTACCAAAAACCATTTTTCCACTACATCATTCTTACAGCTTAAAACAGGAAAGTGTAGGACAAAGAAAAATAACATGACTGCAGCAGTTGGTCAAAGTATTGAATGTTTAAGATTACTTTATGACATCTGTAATAATGTTATCATTTCATAAGCAGGGGGAATGATGTCTGCTGTTTAATTTCAACCCTAGGTTAGTTATTCGTGGCACATTAAATCATTTCTATGTTGAAATGATCAGAATATGATCTACAGATAAATCAGCATTGCCAGGTGGAAGCACACAGTCAGGTGGATGAAAAGGATCCAAGTAGTTGTGAAAAACAAAAGGTTTAGTTGAAATAGATGCCTGAAAGGTGTGATGTGCAGACATATTCAGCCCGTTTGGGTTGATACTCTAAAGGAGCCTCATTTTATTGCAGTTACAGCTGCCAGTCCTTGGTTACATCTTCATAATCAGGCAACTATCTGGCAGCTGAAATTCTCCTCGATTTTCTTTGGCATTTTTAGGGTCATGTCACAGATTTTGAATAATTGCTTGATTTTTATTTTAACTTGGTTATTTTAACAAATATGCTTTTCGTCGTACCTCCGGATGTTTCTTTAGCGATGCTGTCCTGCTGAAAGGTGAACCTTTGACCCTGATCTCAAGTATTTAGCAGGTACTAACAGATGGGGCATCAAACAGGGCAATCCTGGCAGAAAACCCAGCTGTCCATTTATTGTGAGCAGCTCCCTCGTCTTGATAAACAACAGCATCCCAGCAGCAGGTTTAGGGTGCTAGTTTTCCAAAACACAGCACATAGCATGTAGGCCAGAAAGTTTCATCTTGTTCTCATCTGTTCATCTAATCCAACAATTCAAAGATCCCACAGAAGCAGGGCGGCCAACTCCGTGACACTAAAAAAGGAGACATTTCTTGGCCAGGCATCATCTTCCACCCCATCAACAGTGTTAATTTTACTCCCTGTTCTTGTGTGAATTGATTTTATAAACATTTAAATCAAAACCTAATTTTTCTCATAATGACACTGTTCTTTTTTGAGGGGCAGTTGGCCATCCTAGATAGAAGGTCAGATTTGTTGAACTAATGTCGTCCACAGATTGTCCCAGTAAAGCTGCAGATCACAGCAGCTGCTCCAGGACCTTTCTGCTGTGATAGCTTACGATATCTTCTTTATAAACGCTATCCTCGACCGGCCTGATGTGTTCCTTTAGGGTTTCTCAAACAAAACTCCCAGGCCTGCTGGTGACACTGGTGGACTCCACTTATTAATAAGTTGAGTTTTTATTTTTAAAGAGGTATTATAGTGGAGATTCTTCAGCACAAAGCAGGTTTATAGTGGTAAAACATTTTCCTACCATTTAACTTCTATTCTAGTTTA
>JAUZNJ010097392.1:0-21664 GCA_034780135.1 Jordanella pulchra
AGGCTTCAGTTTGCTAGGGAGCATAAAGATTGGACTCTGGAGGAATGGAAGAGGGTCATGTGGTCTGATGAGTCCAGGTTTACCCTCTTTCAGAGTGATGGGTGCATCAGGGTAAGAAGAGAGGCAGGTGAAGTGATGCACCCATCATGCCTAGTGCCTACTGTACACAGCACTATGATCTGGGGTTGCTGCAGTTGGTCAGGTCCAGGTTCAGCAACATTGTTCCCAAAGAATGAGGTCAGCTGACTACCTGAATACACTGAATAACCAGGTTATTCCATCAATGGATTTTGTCTTCCCCAATGGAACGGGCATATTCCAAGATGATAATGCCAGGATTCATCAGGCTCAAATTGTGAAAGAGTGGTTCAGGGAGCATGAGAAATCTTTATCACACATGGATTGGCCACCACAGAGTCCAGACCTGAACCCCATTGACAATCTTTGGGATGTGCTGGAGCAGGCTTTGCACAGTGGTCAGACTCTCCCATCATCAATACAAGATCTTGGCGAAAAATTAATGCAGCACTGGATGGAAATAAATCTTGTAACACTGTAGAAGCTTTTTGAAACAAAGCCACAGCGAATGCAGCTGTAATCAAAGCTAAAGGCGATTCAACTAAATATTAGAGAGTGGGACCATTTTTTGGTGGCGACTTTTTTTATGGCCAGGCACTCAGTGTATATTCAAGATCAATGTCATGATTTCAATTTTTTACTTATTTCAGTTTATTTTACTGGCAACTGATTTTTCTTTCTGTTTTTAATGGAAGGGTATGTCAGATTTCAAGCCCAACTGTAGGTAAACAGGGTGCTAACTTATGCTGTCTTTATTAAATGATTCATTTTGTGGTGAATATTTTGCATATAATGTCAGATTTCTTACTATTAATAAGAGATAAAAAGGTTTCATGACATTAAAACAGCTCCAAATGTCTCTGGGCACAAAGACCAGCAAACTAAAGGCACCTCAGATCACCAGAGCAGAAAGAAAGATCACACTGGTCCCCAGACGGCCCAGAATGCTTCACTCACTCTATCCCGACCATCCTTGAGTTTATCTTTCCTGCTGCCTGTGGCAACCCCTGTGGTAACAGAAGCAATGATATGTCAGACAGGGTTTATTTCTTTACATGGACACCAGGTAGATGTGAAATTAGAAATTAGGCATTTATGAAATGTTATATTTATCAGTGGTGTACAAAGAACTATATAGGTTAGAAAATTTAATCACTGAAAAAAAGGTGCACCTCGTTTTTTTGGGCTTTAAAATGCGAAAAACCAAAAATACAATTATTTTAAAGTAAACAGTCATGGTAACGTTTCTTTCACTTTAAAGAAATATGTTTCTATATTTCTATGCCCAATTGATAAAGAACGCAACTGAATAAAATCTTAATTGAACTGAAATAAACTGGCTGCAATTCTTTTTACATTGTTTTTTGTTTTTCAAAGTTCAGAACCAAAATAAGATGCTTGATTTGAGTTTTTTTCTAGTCTACTTTTTTCCCTCCAAAATAAACATACAAATGAGTGTTTTTCTTTTTTAGTCCTGTAGCAACTAATTAACAATTAAATTAACCTTTGTAAATATCCACGTGGTAAGTTAATAAATACGTTATGATTTTATTTCTTCTAATAAGTCAAGATGTGAAGAGTTTACCAAAAACTTAAAAAAAAAAAAACCCCACAAAAGATCAATTAACATAAAAAATAAACATTCTTCCAACATTTTAAACTTTTAAAAATAGTAGTTCAATTTAAATTAACTTTTACAACCACAGTATTCTTGAAAATGTCATGTTGGGAGGATGTGACGTTGTACACGTGTGGCACGAAACAATGAGAGCAAGAAGCAGGAAGCATGGATTAGTTTCTCAGGGATTTCAGATTTATTTGTTGCATTGTTTTTTGTTGTTTTTTTTTCCTCCCTTAGTGCTTCTAAAGACAAGAAAGTACTCCTAAAATAGTCAAATGTAAGGAACCAGTAGAATGCCTCCCATTACTATAGAAGTGATTTTCTGTCTGACAAACACAAACATCATCAGTTAATCAGATTCTGAGGCAGGCGGCTGGCATCAAGATAAAATACACACGCTAACTATTTACAGGACGTTTCCTTTGAACAGCACCTGGAACCACTCTGAAGTCAAAACACACAAATGCACACGACATTTAATTGTTTCCCTCGAAGGCGACGCTCCTTGACAGTTTGGTCACAGCAGGTTTGCCCCTGTAGCCTGATTCTACTCGCAGTACCATGAACTACTGCATCAGTGGCGTTTCTACCTCTGTCTGTTCACAGAGGATGGCAGGACTAATCTGTATCGACCCATTCCCTTTTATAAAAGTCTTTGGCAGAGGAAAATAAAACCACAAGTGTAAAAAATAATAATAATCAAAAAGAAATGTCTGTAATACAGAGATACACAGACTAAAAGCTGTGGATGGGAGAATGGCACTGAGGAGACCAGAGGGCCCTCGCCGTGGTGCATGCTTGTTCCACAGGACTACGTTGTACAAAGTGAGGAAATAATTGAAAAAAATATATATAACTCATCATGCTTCAGAACGCCAACGATGCTAAGTTCCCGAAATAACAAATTCTGGCAAAGCACACATAGAATATCATAAGTACTGACCAGGGAGGGGAACCGGGCACACATGTCTTTTGACCAAACAAGGTGCTCCGATATCTCCTCATACATTAGTTATTTTACATGGGTATTTACAGGAAACTGGAGGTCTCTTTTCACACACAGTGTCTCGAGTCACTCGTCTTCATTACATGGAAGTAAAACAGAAGGCGAAATGGAGATTTAGGTGAAGATGTCTTATGACAGTACCCAACTTGTTATTGGTATTATTGGTATAAAACAGTGGAACATAACCATGAAGTGGAAGGAAAACGATGCATAATTTGAACTACTTTTGTTTCAACATTTACAAAAAGACTCCCCCACACTGTCCAAACTTTCATCAATAGGCATTTATTTTCAATGTTTTGGTACTAGAGCTTCATCAGGCAAACCCCCAATAAATGTCTTCTAATGCAAGTTTGGACAGTGTGCAAGAGTCCTTTTGTAAATTCTGTCACACACCTGTCACGTTACATAAATGAGCGCTCTATTAACTTTTTTTGTTGCAAAATAAAATCAAAAGAGTGTGTTGTGAGTTTGTTTTTGGCCTCCTTTACTCTCATACCCCTGAATGCAATCCAGTGTAAGTAATTTCCTTAAGAAGTCGCGTCATTAGAAAAACATTATGCTGTAGAAGACGATGGTGTGTCTTGATGAACTGAACACCACTGCACCATCATGCTGTGGCGATTTTCAGCAGGGATCTGGAAACTGATAGAAAGGGGGAAGAAATGAAACATAAGGTGGCTTTGGGGAAAAAAATAGTCCATGCCTAAATTAAACTGGGATCCTACAGCAAGCCGATGTTTACTGACTGAAATTGGGCTATTTTGAAATGCTGGTAGAAATATAAAATCAAACGACTTGACGCTGTAACTTCATCCTGCTATTTTTCCAAAGCATCGAGTCATTGATGGATCGACTCCGTGGCAAAACTTTAAAGATTTCTATTCGTTTATAACAAAATCAAATCAAATCAAATCATTCATTTTCCTTCCATTTCCAAAGACACATTACTTTTTGATTTGATCCACCCTATTGAAATCCATATGAAGGACCTTGAACTTTGTTTTCTTAACTTTTTAAAATGGGAAAAGGATAAAGCATAGATACTCTTGCATGGCTCTGTATGCGTGTACTACATGCTTGTTGGCTCATGTACTTTAATGGCTGCAGTTTCATAGTTTCTTTTAGTTCAAGAGAATTTTAAACCAAAGTCTTTAAGTGATTTAATAAAACCAGCATTACCAGTAACTTTATTCACTGCAACTTAAGGCTATTCCCTCTCTTCACCCATAAGTTTCAAGCTTTGGGATAAAAAGGACAATCATTAACATATATATGCAGACAGGAACTGCATTCAAGGATGAATTGCACTGGTCCTCTAGGATGATAAATAAAACAACACACAGACATCATCTAGACACGAACAATGTAGAGCAAATAAAACAGTAATACTGTATTATAGGAAAAGTGCACAGTTTCTTTTTTTCTTTTAGATAATGTAAAAAAAAACAAAACAAAAAACACATGTTACTTTCTCTCCTGTTCACTCACTCATCACAAAGTATCTTACACAGCAGACAAAGGACTCTCCTCCACCAGCCCTTCAAGTCTTTTTTTTTTGTCACAGTAAACTACCCTGGCACCTCCTATGCAGCTTCTCAAATGCTCTTTTTCTTTTTAGTAATTGAACAGATACCATTTTTTTCTAACCTCATGCCACATTACACAGTTTCTAGTCCTCTAAATACGATTATAGTTTGATCTGTCGTATATAAGAGATGGGCGAATGGGATGTAGCACAGATGGTCTGTATAGACAGAAAATGTTGAGGATTAACCAAGAGCCACAAATCAACCCAAAACGTGCAGGTTACACAGCCTTCGGTGAGCTTAGAAGATTTACCCTGTTAGTATAACGCCAAAAAGCAGATGTTAGTTATAAGAGTATGTGCTGTAGTCAGCAACAGCATGAGTGGTGCCAAGAAGTAATGAGGAAAGTTTTAGGAGTGATGTAGGAATATGGAGGTGGTGGTTATATTGTCAGTAGAGTTAGACGGCTCCATCAGGGGTCTCCCTATGATACACCCTGCCAGTCCCCTCCAAAGATCCCCTGTTTGCAAGAAGTTGCCGGTAAGATCTAGATCTGCAGATCTATGGAGGACTTGAGATCAGCGTCTAGGGGCAACTTCAACCCAATCGGGCTCTCAGTCTTTTTGGGAAAAAAAAAAAGCGCAACCAATGCTGCCGGGTAACGGAGGAACGACTAGCTCTCATCTATGTTGAGGCAGATGAATTCCTGGATGCACTTCCTATACTGCTGCTCAGTGGGGCTGCTGCTCGGGTATTGACCTGGTTGACCCAGCGGGGCCTCCGCCTCACGCATCTCCTCGTTCATCCGTGCCAGTCGCAATCTGGAGGGGAGGAGGAGAGGAGAAGGAGGCGAAAGCAACCGGTTAGACATCAGATCATTAGGAGAATAATATGGAGGGAAGTTTGTCTCTTAATTGTTGTAAGCAAAGAACATGCTTTGTAAACTGATGTTTGACAAAACACATATTGGAATTTGAAAGTTATCCAAGAATCAATTTGAAAAAAGGTTTTAAGAGTATTTTTTTTTCCTTTTGTATTCATTTATTTTTCTATATTTGGGAATAAAATAAAATAACCAAATATACCAAATAATAAAAAAATTTCTGACCTAAATTTCTGATTTCTTAGATTTTGTATTTTCAAAAAAAAAGTTTTTCAATTTTATTTATCATATTTAGTTTTTCACTTTTTTTTCTTTAATAATTTAAAATGATTTTATAGTTTCATTTTTTAAAAAAAAAAAACAAAAAATATTTTTAACAGATCTTATATTTAAATAGTTTTTTAAACTTTTCTTTTTGCAGATTGAGATTTATTTTAGCCTTGAAATAAAGAAAATATGATCTTTGAAAAGCAATATGAATGCTGGTTGTAAAAAGCTAAATCTGATACACCAAATAAAAACAAAGAACATATTCAATTTGCAAAAAAAAAAAAAAATCTTTAAAATATTGTTTTGAAAAAAATTGGAAAATATAAAATATGTAAAGATTTTTTTTAACTATATTTGCAAAATAACAATACTTGAAAAAATCAAATTTAAAAAATACATAAGAAAAAATTAAATGAAATGAGAAAATCTAAAAAATTAGCAGTTAATTCCAAAACTTATTTTTTTTAAACAAAAACTTATTTCAAAGTTATATTTCTGGATTTGTTTTTCGATTTTCAATTTACAAAATGCGTTTTTTTACAATTCCGTTTATAAATAATGTTTTTTCCAACATTCATGAAAAGAAGTGCGAAAGCACAAAAACATACAGAGAGAAAAACACTGGAGATTCAGTTGCAATAAGAAAATACTACACAAAAAATCTAAAGCAAGAAAATGTAAAACGACCAAACTGGTTTTATTTAGAGCAGAAAATAAACAATTATTCCTGCTGTTTCTAAAATGATATAAAAACAGATGTTTATAGCTGTCATTTTCTAAAACATTATGGGGTAATTTATTTTTTCGTTTAATTGATATTTAAGCGACAGTAAAAACCTCAGCTGTTGACGTTTTGAGGATTTGAAACCATCAACAATTAGAGGTCAGAGTTAAGATAAACTCATTTCTTATCACTTTAAAATCATTTCAATTGTCCTTCCCTAATGTCTTGTTTACTAATCATACAGTTACAGTGATGTACTTCTTTCTTATTTTTAACTCCATTTCTATAGAAATCATTTATTTATTCCCAGTTCCTTTCCACAATTTTTAAGAGTGTAACAACTGGCAAGCTAGAGTCATTTACTGCTTTGTTTTTTTCCCCTCCATAGTGGTACCAATACAAACCCAGCGCTGACATGGCAGCCAGTTCCTTCAGGCAGACTGCTTCAATAAAAAAGAATCATCTTTGGTTTTCATCTGGCAAGAAGCCAACTCTCTGTCCCATTATTATGTAACTAAAATTTCCAAAATATCTTGCCTCTGGTATATTTGGGAATTGTATCGCAATAAAAGCTTGTTTTTTCCCCTTTGACCCAGTTAAGCATTGGTGCAATGACTGGGTCTCTACTTTCTGCTTGCATCAGTTTAGCCTTAGAACAGGTTTGGATGAGAAAACACTCCTTTCTAAGTGAACAATCCAGCCTAAAACCTTGTGCAATGATTAGTGGGGCACGTGGTGACTGGGACGTCTTACAGAGTGACGATGTCTGCGTTGGCGGCCTGGACGGCGATGTTGAGAGGATCGTTGCCCTGCTCGTCCACTTCCGTCTGCGATGCTCCTCTCTTGAGAAACAAGCACACCTGACTGTAGAAAAAGGAGGCGGAAAGGAACGAAAAGTTTACTGCAGAAATGAACCAGGAATGGAGATTTTAAGCAATCAACTAATAACTGATCTTTTATGGGAGTCAGCTGAAATATCCAACCAGAGCAATACTTTAAAATGATTCCAGAAATATCAGGTTATAAGAAGAAACACTTTAGACTATGACTAATCCAAGTGACACAACTGCGACATTTCCTGTAAAGCCTCTTACCCAGTGTGGCCCATGTAGGTAGCATGGTGGAGTGGGCCCCTGCCTCTCATGTCTCTCTGGTTAACATCGGCTCCATTTTGTAGCAAGAACTCACAGGCAATTAAAGATCCCTGGAAGCCAATCAGAAACACACCGAAATGGGATTTAGTCTGTGAAATCCAATCAATTGTTGGTTGTTGCAGAGCCAGACTCCAGACAGGTTGTTAAAGTAGAAGGGAAGCCATTAACAGCATAGGGGTATGAGCAGTGATAAGGCCAGGATAACAGCTATTCTACAACTTCCTGGGGCCATTAGACTGACTTACTGTAGATCAGCTCTTTTTCTCAGGCAGGTTCTTTAATGCACAGTATTTGATCTTTAATTCACTGCAAACATTGAAATATGAGTATTTTGTTCTTAAAATAAGTCCACTTTTCTTTGTTTTAAGCAGGCAAGTAAGACAATTTGTCAATTATTTTAAATGATTTCACATTTTACATAAAAAAGGAAACAATTTTATTACCTTATTTCAAGTGCATAATATCTTAATATCTTATTTTAAGGGCAAGCATACTCATTCCATTAGCAAATCATCTTATTTACCTGCTTAAATTGTAATCGAGCAATGCAACTAAACTATTGTTTTGAAACTAAATTTAAAGATGTCTAGAAACCTTTTCAAAATCTATCTCTAAAAAATTCAAAACAAGGGTTTTGGAGTCATTTTGATTTGTTGAGCCTCACTTAAATTTGAAGAAAAGAAACAAACAAAAAAAAGCTGATAGAAAGCGTTTACTTTTAGGTGAGAAGAAGCTTTTTGTTGTCTGTGGAAAAAACTCGCATCTCTACTTCAGGTCCCTGATGAGACCGATTCGATTCCCATTTCAAGACTTCTTCCTTGTAACCTGAACCGAATGGCTAAAGTATAATAAGTTAGTTATATAAAAAGTCTGCAGCATAAGCTGAGTCTTAGTATGAGTGGAGAAAGTGAATCAAATCTATGTATGACCATAAAAAGGGGGGAGGAAATAGATTCTTCTAATCTTCCAACCCTTTGTTTAATCATCAAAGGGATATGAACCAAAAATAAAGTAAATATAGGGAAGTCCCTGCTTGGAGAACAGCCTCCTCAAAGTTTCACATGTTTTTATTTAAAAGAAAAAAATTAATATTCATTTTCAGCTTAATACATTAGACCTTTATTTACTTATTTCAGAAGTTTATCAAGTACTAAACTAAGACAATAAGAGGATTATCTCTAAAGGAGAGCAGCACGTTACTGTTTAGTATTTCCAGTGAGGTATAAGGACGTATATCTGTTCTTTTACTGCGGGTGTTTATCCGTTTCAATGGAGCCAGACTGAACTTACAGACTTTGGTCCCTTTAAAGCTTTTCCTATCATCATCTTTTATGCCAATAATAATTAAATAATTCTTTATCTTGTCTAACATTTCCTATTAGAAACTAAAAACTCCCATTCAAAAGTTTTACTTCATGGAAGAAGGAAATAGTGTGACGTATACATTACTGTAAAATATATATATTAATAGATTTGAGTGATTTTCTTTAACTCTAAACCCACAGACAGACTGAAGATCTTCTCACCCCGATCACAGCCTGTATGAGAGCAGTTTTCCCCTCCTCTTCTTCGTTGGTGGCGTGCACATCAGCACCGTGTGCCAGAGCCTCCGCCATGAGCGACAAATTGTGCAGCTGAGAGGAACGGTAGAGCAGCGCCCCGGGATGCAGCTCCCTGGGATCCTCGGGATCCGAGGATCCCTCCTGCTCAATCTCCACCTCTCCACTGGAGGACTCCTCCGACTCCTCTTCTGTAAGAACGGAAAATATTTATATTATTCCTAGAAAAAAATCAAATCAAGTGGGATTTAGTTTGCAAGAAAGTTTATCAATGCAGCAGTAAAAGCTGAATTTCTCTTTTCTCCAACACTTTTATTCTTTTTAGTTTGATAAGCCTTGATGGATTAATAATCATTAGGAAACAAAAAACAATTCTGTCTTTCTCCGATCATCGAATAAATTCGATTCAACAACTAGTTGAAAGCTGCGAAAACTCTTTACTATGGGTCCTGGATGGATGTTTTTTTCTTTTTTTAGGACACGTCCAAAACGCTACAGTGTGACGCCATCAGATAACAGTACAGCTGGGAGTGTTGCTCTGTTTTTATCCTTTTAACCTTCAAAGTTATGTCTGTAGTGAAACTGGCTGGAAGGTAAAAACTGTTTTTTAATTCAAACTGTGAAGAGCTGAGTCTTCTTGGAAAAACATAAAGACTTCTGTTTTATAGAGCTAATCATGCTAAATGCTCTCCAATAACTCTAGAGCTTGTTCAAAATCTCAGCTCAGTAATAACTTTGCTTTATTTTGTTATAATTTGTTTTATCTAATGATTGCTCTCTAGTTAACAGCGTCTCTACAAATGAAACAAAGAATATCCACTTACAACAGGAAGGCTATATCTCCTTTATTAAAGCTATTTAATACGAATCTGAGAAATATCATGTTATGGTTAAAAAACAAAAACAGATCAGAAGTTGCTCTAAAAACGATCCGTTTTGTAAATGTCAGCTTTTTACTGCTTTTCACATTCGTTAGGAGGATAGTTTATATTGTTTTTACTACAGGACTCTTTTTACATACCATACCGATTTATTTCTAGAGCATTTTAAAAACAACATAAAAGCTGACCAGCACAAAAATAAAAAAAAAAGCACAAAACTCCGTATCTACATAAATCAGACAATAATAAACAAAACAAGAAAACAACAAGTACATTTGAAACACAGATAAACAAGAGATGGAGTCTGTCTGACCACCAGAGGCGATTTAGTCCACAGGTTAGGAGCAAGAACTGCAAAAGCTCTGTCTACTCTAGATGTATAACAAAAGTTTGGGACAGCTGAAAGTATTTTTACCTTCCTCCGTTACACTGCCGAACACCAGGATGTCTGTGCTGCCGTCTGTGCTTCCTCCCAGGCCGCTGTCGCTGCTGAGACCTGCAGGGCCAAGCATCGCCAGGCCGCGGACACGTTAATCACTACACACCCACAGGATCCGTTTTTAAAAACAAACACTACATGATACTACAGCTGTCCTTTTATTAGATGTTCCCACTAGATTTCATGGGTTTGAATGATATACTTACTGCGAGGACCAGAGCCAGTGTCAAAATAAGAAAACAGAGAGTCCAGCTCGTCGGGACAGAAAAGGGAATCCCGTCGAAATTTTGCTGCAGCTGCTGCAGATAAAAAAAATAAATAAAAAAAAATTTGAATGAATGAGGATTAGTTTAACTTTACTTTATGTTCATAAGTATTTGTATACAAGTTGTGGTTATGGATACACATGAGGTCCACACCGACCTGCTGTGAGGTTGGCAGGTGAGGTGCTGCCTGGATCGTAGCGGTGGTACTTCCTGCGGGCCTTGTTGGGGGCCCGTATCGAACTGCTGTGCCGCTGGCATTTCTTCACCATCCAGGGGCGGGACTTCCTCTCCCCCTCCACCAGAGCCTCACTCCCACTCAGCTTCTTCAAAAAGCGTTTCTCAACATATTTAAACTTGATCCAGGCCTCTTTCTCCTGCCTAAAGGGAGATGAGACAATTTCATCTGAAATGTTCTCAGATATCCAGTGGAAAAAAACCTATACTTATTTTTATTTACATATTTTCACCTTTCTCTTCCAAATAATAATAAATTGGGGTATATCTTATAAAAAAAACAAATCAGAAACAGCCATTTCCTTTCTTAAAAAATATTGACTGAGTCTGGGCTTTATGTAGTTTTATACGTTTTGTTTTTTTACAGGTAACATTTCTAAACTTTTATATTGAAAGAGTTTTGTAAACATGGCAAAAAATAGCAATAAGTGTGTACTGGTTCTGTTGTGGGCATTATTGCCTGTCTTTCTGAGGCTTTTAATTTGTTTATATCCATATAGAAAAGATGTGTCGACGAAATGAAGAAATAGATGTCATATAAGTGAAAAAGTGTTGAAGATATATCGTCCAACTCTAAGAAAACACGAGCAAAGCCTGTCAGACAAACACAACGTTTTAAAAGCAGTAAAATGACTTCATTAATCAATTAATATGAGGTTAAATCAACAGTTTCGGGTGTTTCTCATGACATTCACAGTGAATTAGAGCCTGCAGCTCCTGGTCCGTCTGTGTCATGTAATGTGCTCTGGGTGCTCTGCCCAGACAGCATCCAGTGTGGGAATCTATGGAAAGCAGCTGAATCACTAGCTGCTGAATTTTAAGGTGTGTTTGAGAAGCAGGAAATGAACGTTTCTCTACGACTCACAGTAACTCTAGTAAAAAGATTATAAGATAAATTATTATCTAATCAACTCAAAGCAGAGAACAAACACTAGAGCTACTATAGGATAACACATTGTCTGGAAAAAAACGACCAAAGAAAACCACTTCTTTTTTTCAATCCAGTTTATCTATATGGTGCCTACTAATGGAGCTGGTGTATTAAGGGTCAAATGTAGTCATTATTTTAATGCATTATAAAATTATTTCAACCTCCAGCTCAGTCAGTGGTTTTCAAAGTGTTGAAAACCAAAGAATTGGTTATGGAAAAAAAAAACAAAAAAAAACAAAGCCTCTTTTTTTATTATCACACAATATATATATTTTAACATTACTATCAACTATAAATTGTAACAATGTAACATTTTAACATGAAAAAACATGGAGTTTAAACCGAACTTTGATGCTCTTCCTCTGTTAAACTATGTAGAAAGGAGCATCCCACCTCGGCTGACTGGAGGTAAAGACTTTTTCCTTTTGAAATTCTGACTTTTAAACACTGAGGGTTTTCAGATTAAAAGAAGGAGCATGTCTACATGTTAATGCTGACATGCACACAGTTAAAAGGCTTGATATCCTCTGTTCTTCTTCTCAGCAGTTTGTTTAAAACATTTGCTTATTGTTGGAAATATAATACAGTTTTAAAAACATGCTAGTTAATATTCTTATGCTAAACAAATGTAATAACAATGAAATAGGAAAGAAAGTAAGAAAAGTGCTCTAAAGGTTGATATTTCTTTACATATTTTGCAGGATTATCTGACAGTTTGCAAAACCTTCCTGCTGGACTAAGCTTTACCTGGAGCTGGATGGTCCTGGTTTTTTAGCTCCCAGCTCCTCACAGGCTCCCTCATAGATGTTGTTGATCACGGTGTTTCCCAACTCACACATGAGCTGAACACAAAAAAAAAACACACAAGGGACAAGGATGATAGATAAACCAGAACAGAAAAGAGAACTTTGTTTTTAAAAAAAGAAGGAGTAATTAAAAATGTAGCAGCGTTGCAATGTTCTGGAGCCAATGAATATTGTAACACCGCTGGGAGGAGAAGTGCTGCACATGCAGGATAAACTGTGAGGAAACTGGTGAGAGAAACGCACCTTGAGTAATTCTGGCTCCCACGAGTCCAACGTCAGCGAGCGCACTTTGGAGAAATGGACGCCTAAACTCCTAAAAAAAAGGGAGAGAGATGACATAAAGCAAATGAAGTTTAAAAAAATAATAATTACATTTTTAAATGCATCCCTTCTTTTCTTTTAAACTGCCTGCAGAGGCAGATGTCAAATTCCTTCAAAGTTCCCCAGTTGAGCCTTGGGATCTTTGAAACGTAGCTGAAAAATTGCAGCTTTCACATTTCAACTGTTTCTTACTTAAGTATTGTTAATATTATATATGCACTTCCTCACTGACATACTGCTGTTGTATTTCCTCTGGCATTTTTACATATTAAACTGATGTTGACATGATGAGAGCGACAGAAACCAAAGTCTGAATTATTGTTTGTCATGCAACTTTGGCCAGTAAAAGATTATTCTGCGGTATCGGATTAAGTACTGCAGTAAGGACAGGCTTTTATAAGAGAAACATTGAAAATGGGGGGAAAAAAAAGTATTAGAGGACTTTGCAATGGTACGATTGAAGGCTGATGCTTCTTTCCACTGGAACTAAATATAAAGCAGAATATGGAGCAAACGTATAAGGTCAATTTTGTTCTATTATTGCAAGAAAAAAAACACTTTTTGTAAATGGAAATGAAAAAAAAATGCAATCAAGAAATTCAACTTAAACGAAAACCTGTTAATCAATCTTCAAATGTCTCTTTTTCAGTTTTATGAATGGAAATCTTTTCAAATTGCATGTTTCAGATCACGTTCACTTTACTTCAAGGCAAATAGGAAGACTTAAAAATGTTGTTTTTAATGTCCATGCAGACCCATAGAGATGCATCTTAGCTCCACACTCTAACAGAAAACTAACCCCAGGAGTGAAAAGAATTTTGATCCGTAAAACCCAGTTTGAAAAGAATATAACTTGTAAAACTCAATCTGAAAAAGGGAAATTGAAAAAATAAAATGTGTTACAACAGCAAAGTTACTCTCAAAAAAAATGTTCTTATTAAGACGTTTTTTTTTAAAGTTCCACTTCTGGATTTGCAACAATAATGGAACAAAATTCCTTCCATACAAAGGGGAAACATAACAGACAGTTCTCTTTAAATCTGATTAATTTTTTTAATCCAAACAGTTCAGGGTTGGTTAACTTCCTGGAACAGTTTTGAACCAACAACAAACAAACTATACAACTAGAAAAGCTGGTTTAGATCATGACGACATGTAAAGGTAGATCTCCTCTGAATGCAGATACCTGTGGATCCCCGAGCACTCGATGCAGAGCAGCACTCCCAGGTTGATGGAGGCCCAGCATGGGGCCGCCTGGCCACAGTCGCTGCACAGCTCATTACCCGGCAAGCTTTGCACCCGCTGCAGGAGACTCTCTCCTCCACCCCGACACGCCTTGTCCGCCCTCTCCCCCCTGTCCCTGGGCTCGCTGGCAGAGTCGATGCTACTGGTGGAGGGCGAAGCTGTCCGGTCCAAACGCTGCAGGACAAAGCAATGCTTGAGGTTTAGAGACAACTCATCAGATTAGGAGATAAACCAGAAATCTTTGTGTCTGATTTGGTTCTATACCTCGATGTAATAGTTGTCGCCAATGTCTTTGTAAGCAGAGGCGATGCTTGCCTGGACTGCCTGGATCCAGGCCTGCCGCAGCTTCTCAGACTCTGCTTGAAGCATGCAGCTCCTACCGAAGCCGAATAATGTGACACCTCATTTTATTGTTGTCAATAAAGTTTATATATAGTACCAGTAATGGCTAACAACTAACCATAAAAAATGTTTTAAGAATATTCTTCCTTATTCTAAAGTACAACGGTTTCTACTTGCAGGTCACACCTTACTGATAGATATTGGGATACAATCAGCAGCTAGTAAAGAGTTTTCATACGAACAATAAATAAAAATCAGGACTAATCTACTTATAGTGTCCATGAATTTACCAAAATAGTTTTTATCCCCAGAAGATTCAATTTTCCAAGTTTTTGTTTGGAATAAACTGTTTAGAGTATCTAATTTAAGGTTTGATTTCTGTGTGTTCACCATGCATCTTAAAGCGTCAGAAATAAACTGTTTATTTAGAAGTTTTTATCTCACTTAACTGGACTCAAATTGTCAGACACAGTCATGTAGTAATAACATGAAGTAAACACATTTAAAATAGCATTTAAACATTTAGGGCCTGATTATTAGAAGGTTTGCACATCTTAAAAAAATGTAAAGGTGTTTATAGGTACAGAGCTGTTCTTCAAAGAAGGTGGGAAGTGATTTGCACGTGCACAGCAATGTTCCAAAGTTTTATTGCACTGCAGCTGCAGTTTTCATGTCATTTTTAGTACATATATGTATTAGAAAAATAACTATGGTAGAATAATAGTATTAATACAGAAAAAAAAGGTCTACATGCCGGTACAAACGGACATTTTTTCATGTTTTATGGCATTTCTTTTAGTCATTTTCATCCTTTAGTTTCACTCTCAAACTGCCAGTAAAACACGGATTTGGGGAGGTTTTCACACCTTAACATTTGCGCAGCAATCTTTGTAGAATACCTGCAACACCCCCACTTACTGCACGTACTGAGAAAAAACTTGGATGGACAAATCATTCTGAATCTCCAAAGATCAGTTCATTAATGTTCAAAGGAATATTGTGGTGTTGGTAGAAATTCTTGAAAAGAAACTTGACTTTGAGCAAAGCAGTCGACATATTCCAGCAATTTTCTACTGTGAATGAAGAACAAGAGCGGGGGGGGGGTGTGGCTTTGATGCAATATCTCCAGAATTACACAACAAGTAGCTTCTAGCCGCTATTCTTGGTTTAAGTCAGCTACTCATAACATTTCCCAGTACTTATCTTTTTAGGCTGTTAATTCCAATTTAAATCCATTTAATCAGCTTGATTTCAACCTTGATTCTTCTTAGTACCATTAAAGTGAATCTAACCAGCTGTTTCTATACAGCAGCATGAGATGTGTTTAGGTTTGACACATTAACAGACTAACACGCTTACTTTGTGGGGGAAACCACCTCAAAGCAGAACCTCCTCTCATTATCCTCACATGGTTTGACTGAGCACAGCCTCAGATCCTCAACCACCACCGTCAGAGAATCCTGTCAGTGCAGAAAAGGAGTGTCAAAGAAACTACAGACTGGTTGGACTTCATGTAGGCGCCAGGAAAGACGAGTCAATGCAGGAATCATTGTCCTCTATGCATAATGATTAATATGAATCATTTGATGGAAACAATAACAACTGTCTGTTGCACAAGAGTTAAAAAAGGTTAAAAAATGAAACTAAACCAAGTAGAGCAACTATTTTATTTACCTTAACTTTCTTTTGATAGACCAGCTGGCTGTTTTGGATAGAAAACCACCGCCTGATAGAAACAAAGGTTAAAATAATGCATAACTAAACAGATCAACACTGAGAGACATTATCAATCATTAACCAGGTTCTAGTTTAAATATAATCATGTCCTCATTAGATCAGATGTCTAGAGTGTCCAGTTCCTAGCATTAACTTTACATTAATATGAAGGTTTATAACAGATTTATGACAGGTATCCTTACAGTGAGCTGCCTTAAAATATGGAAAAAAAGAGAAGAATGAAATAATCAAAGAAGGAAAGATAGAAATTAAGCCAGAGAAATAAGGAGGCAAGGAAAGTAAGTCACTGGCAACCAGGGACAAAAAGGGTAAAGGATGCAGGAAATGGAGTTAAGAATAAGGAAATGAAGGAAAGGGGGAAGAAAAGACAAAAGTTAAGAAGGGCAGTAGGACACAAAGATTGTATAGGACAGAAAAGGAAAGGACGATGGACATGACGATAGCAAGATGGAGGGACATCAGAAAGGAGTAGAAGGAAAGGAAGGACAACAAGAAGGAAGAGCTGGAGGCAAGAAGAAGCAGGGAGAGAATCAGTGGAGGATGGACACAACATATAACATAAGGATCAAAGATGCATAAAATGAACAGAAGGAGGAAGACAAAAGAATCATACGATGCGATTATCGAAATAATAATTTCGCCTTAAATTTCCTTTACTTCCAGCCTATTTTAGGTTGTAGATATCCACAGCTAAACTGTAAAACAGTCCTCAGGTTTTTTTTTTTACCTGTTCCAAGTCTTGAAAGCATTACTGGCTCTCTTGAACAGATATCCCTCCATGACCACCCCATTGGGTGCGTCCACGTTGAATTCCAGCTTGGGATCATCGTAGGAAAAATCCTGCGGGGGATGTGAAGATAAAGTTAAGCTCTAACTTTCTTTAACTCTGCTTTTACTTTTCAGACAGAATCTTATAAGTTGAGGATTTGCTCTAAAATAAAGTCACAGATTAAGGAAAATGAGTTACTTAATCGTCCTCATAAAACTACCTTTAAAACCTCTCAGATCCGCACAATAAACAGTGAGATTGTTTTGTGAAAAGTGACTCAAATGACCGGAGATAAGTTCATCTTTAAATTAACACATGCATTAGTTTTCCCAGTAGCTTTTCTCTTGATAATGTCATTGAGTTACATAGATCACCCCTTTATCTGTCTCTTTTTTCAACAACAAAGGTCTTAGAAAGGGATGACATTAGCAGAGCGCCGTAATAAACCCCAAAACACCGGCTCAGGTCCTGCTTAGACTGTGATTATGTTTCACTGTTGTTAGACAGCTTCAATTCATGTGTAAAATAACACTGAGCATATGGCAGGCTGGGCGCACACAAACAACCAGCCTTACACACTAAAAGCCTGTGGATTGATTTCAATCAGCCCTGAAATCAAAGTGGCAGATGGCGAGGTAATATCAGATTTATCAGGCAAGATGTGTAAAATATTTACAAGCCTAAATGCTAATAATACGCATTTTTAGGGAAGATTTTATATGATAAAACAGTGGATAACTGTATAGGAGATTGAAACTTTATTTTGACACATCTATTCAAAATAATCTGCATTTATATTGCCTTCAGAGGTCCCTTTCATAATGAAAAATAAATCCACATTTGTGTGATTTTCATCTCACAAAAAAAAGCCTTTTCTGTGCAAAACACCGTCCCCACAGTCTAACATAGTGGCAGCATCAGGCTGTGTGGAGGCTTTGCTTCAGTAGACCGAGAGAAGCCGAGAAAATCAGAGGAGAAATGGAAAAAAGAAAGAAAAACTCGCCTCGAGGTAGAGATGAATATTCACTGACATTGAAAGACTTTACAAACATTTTCAGGTGTTACAAAACTTCAAAGTTCATACCAACATCCGAATGTAAATTCATGGGCAGACTTTAAAATAGTTGATGACCAAGACTTTGCATCCGATAGGTTTGAGCTTAAGATATATTTTGAATTAAAAAAAAAATGATTTAAAAAATGGTTTCTTAATGTGTAAAGCTGGTAGAGACACACTGCACCTCAAAAATCAAATACCAGCTTGAAATTATGAGTTTTCCTTTAGTTTCACAACTTTTTTGTTCTATTTCATAGAATCACAATTAAATACATTGAAATGTGTGGTTGTTATGTGATAAAATGTGGGAGGAAAAAAAATATATAAAAAGCACAAAGAAATTTTTGGAGGGCACTGAACCGAGTTACTGATGGAAATGTACAAATCGAGTCAAAAAAGCAGCAGATTCCTCTGATTCTTCAGATAATCTGAGAAATGTGCACCACCTTGTAGAAACGTGACATCAACAAAACCGAGTGATCAAAAATATCGAGTTCATCCTCATACAGAGGGATGAAAACGAACTTTAAAGAACGGACAAAGATTTAGAAAAGATCCTCACCAGAATAAAGTCCAGCCCGCCAAATATCTTCATCCTCACCAAACTGACATCTAACAGCATTATGAGCAACCGCAAAGTAACCCGAAATAAACAGCAGAAAGGAAAAAGAGTTTCAGGCATGCATGCCCACACGAGACCAGCTGAGGGATGGATCGTCAGCAGCTCGTGCCGTTCCTTCACTCTGCTCCACCTGCCAGCAGACTGGCCTTCACCGCGTGGATGACGACCCAGAGCTCATTATCATACAGCTGCCACACTCGTGCTTTCTCCGTTCAGAGAGATCAAACATCTCATTTTACTGCTGGAAAGGGATGGGGCTGGGTGGGGGTGGTTGCATGTCCTGCAGCAGGATTTAAAGCTCCCCTCTAACCTCTGCAACAATCCTGAGGCCCGGTGTGTTCTGGGAGAGTCAGCTTTCCATCTGTCTGAAGCTCTGAAAACTGTTCCTGCTAAATCAAGCTGATGTTATTGCTCCCCAAACACCACTGCAGGACCCCTTCTTCCCACCTTAAATCAGACAAGATCCCGTAAGAATCCGCAGAGCAAGAGCCTGAAGGCGTGAAGGCTGCCGAAGCGGCGGACAGTAACGTCCAGTAAATCTGGACAGTTTAACATGAGACTGAGCTACACTGAGCTTATGTAAAAAAAAAGAAAAGAAAACAAGTTTAAAGGACTCTAATCTCCTTTTGGTAATTGGATCTAATAAGCATGTGGAGCAGCTAACAGGTGTGTTTAAGTGCAGGTCGATAAAATGCGTTCATTACAGCTTTATAAAAACATACCACACAAATAAGCACCTTGCTCCTGTTTTCTGTTATGTTGTGTAAGAGCTGCATCGGCATCTCTGTGGCCAATCACAATCACGGTTGCACAAGCATCTAAGTATCTCTATTTGCAACTTAATTAGGGTGCAACAGTAGTTCGCATGCTGCGTCATGATTCAGAGCAAACTTGCTGCAGATTCTGTTTCAAATGCTACAAATTTCAGTTAACAAACCCACTCTTTGGTGGGTGAGTTTGCATTTTTTTTACAGTTTGATGCTGGTTCAGATTTTATTCATCCAGGATCTTCTACTGGTTGTAAAAAGAAATGGGGGAGGAGGAAAGTTAAGAAGACGGTTCTCGTGGGAGCCGCACTAGCATCCTGCTCACACAAATGCAAGGAATAGAAAGAGCAGAGAAAAAGGAATATAGAGGGAGATATTTAAAGAGAGGAATTCAAAAGGAGATCTGACTGGTTTTAACCATACAGACAAAAATGTATTTACTGACTTTCATCCAAAAAAGTTTTCTACTGCTAGGCCTAAGGTTCCTGCTTCTTATTTCAAAATACAGATAATAAAAATGAATAAATATGGACGCTGGAAAATCACACAGGAGGAAAGAAAGAAAGAAAGAAAGATTGATTGATTGATATAATGAAAAAAGGAAAGAAGGACTTAAAGAAGGAAGGACAAAACAGAAGAAGGAAGGACGGGGATTAAACGGATGAAACACAAATTGTTTTGACTCCTTTCTCATTATTTATCCAAAAATGCTGAAATAAACTTGAAAATTTTCGGCTTTTTCAGAACATCTAGGAAACTTAAACCCAACTCCCTTCACAATGAATCTTCTTTCACTCTTTTTGTCGGAAGTAACTCCGAGAACCATAAATAAAGAAAGTCAGCATCTATAATTCAGCAGACCTGCTCTTTCATGACTGCGCCTGGAGCTGCAGTCTGGAAAAAGAAAAGGATTAGAGAAACCTGTCTAAATGTCTCCTTAGGCTATTCTGCAAAAAAGCCTTCATAGAAAGAAAAGTTGGAAACACTCTTTCAATTGATGTGATATAATAAACCCAGTTTTACTATGATGTTTTGAAATCATTTCCCTCCCAATGTAAGACCTTGAGAGTGAACCGCAGCGCCCTCTTCCTCACAGCTCTGCTCTCCGTCACACTCAGCTGGCACCGAATCCTAATCTCCTTTTATCTGCTTGTCCTCCGTCTGTACCACTCGCACCCTCACATTCAGCGTCCTGCTGTGCTTCATAATGCCATCTGTTGACTTTGGCTGGAGCTGGCAGCAGATGAAGGAGGGAGTGGAAGGAGGATGGCATCGTGTACAATCACCTCTCCACATTTGTGGCGACAAATCAACCTTTTCCGGCGCCATAATTACCAAAGCTGTAGCCTAACGGACGACAACATCTCCAATCAGAGCCATCCCAGATCATCTAACCACTGAGAGCTAGCTCTTTGTTGCTGAGCTCAGAAGATGAATTTCTACTTTTTATCAAAAAACTTCTTTTTTCCTAATCATTGCTGCTACATTTACGTAGCTAGACTCCTGAATATTGCAAACGTATGTTTGTATTCCTCACAAGATGTGAAAAAAGCCTAAAAATAGCTTTTTATTCTACTGAAGCAGCATAATGTCACACTAAGAAAAAAAATAAATTTAAAAATCAAGCAATCTTTAAAAAGAGTCATTTCTTAATTGAACCCAAAAGTGATTTCCTTTATACATTTTGAAACCAAACACAAAAAATATTTGAAAAAAAAATAAAAATAACTGAATCATCTTCATAAATAAATAAATTACTTTTTTATTTTTGTGAAGGATTTTAGAAATTTTTAATACATTATATAATTATGTATTATAGTATTACATAATAGTAAATAATATTTTCCTCTTTCGGTTTAGATAAATAAAGCTACAGGTGCCAAATTTGACAAAAAGAAAAGACCTCCTAATTAAAGCAGATCTGTTTCTCTCTTCTAAAAGTCAGAATTTGGCAACAAGAAAAGAAAAACGACGACAAGACGCTGAAACTGTGACAAGCAGGAGTTGATGCAGACAGTGTGGAGGATAAAAACAAAGCAAACAAAAATGCTCCAAAGATCAGTGTTAGACAAGTGCAGCGATTATTTTACTGTGAAATTATTTAACAGCTGTTAAACTTGAACTGATTTTGAGGATTTCCAACTAACATCATGTGAAGAGGATCGCAAATCAATTCATGTAAACAAGAATCGAATCCTTTAGCAGGAAAAGTAAATGATCTAATAAATATCAATAGAAGAACTTTTAGAATAAAGAAGTTAATCCATTTAAAGAGCAAATTTCGAGGTTAGATTCTTGATGACATAAAAAATAAGTGATGTCTAATGGCTCATATTTGAAACGTTTATCTGAAGTGTTTTGGCTGCCATAATAAAGTAAATCTACCAATAAAAGTGACATTTCTTAGCAGCGTCTCCAAAAAC
>JAUZNJ010097414.1:0-21662 GCA_034780135.1 Jordanella pulchra
AGAAAGAAAGAAAGAAAGAAAGAAAGAAAGAAAGAAAGAAAGAAAGAAAGAAAGAAAGAAAGAAAGAAAGAAAGTTCATTTTTCATACTGAGCCTCTTTCTTAGTGATGACTTTCCCTGATAGGAGCCTCTCGGCCACAGCGGACACCACAGGATCATAATTCAGACCAACTGCCGCTATGACCTCATCATTCCTAGAAGTAACCAAAAACAAACAGAAAATAATTTATGGAGCTATACTATATATTTCTCTTATTCAAATAGTAGATCATTCTAAATCTAATTAAAAAATATGAATTTTCTCAACTTACTTGATGTACAAGGCCAGGAACTTCCTCTCCTCAAACTCATAGTTTCCTTTTATAACTATCTCAGTGTATCCCTCGCCATAACCTGAAAAAGACCAGAGGAGACCACAGCTCGTTCCAGTGGTTCAATTTGAACAATTTATGCTGAAAAAAATATCAATTATTGACAAGTTTATAAACAAATCAGCTGAAATAAAATATGAACATCAATTCCTGCATAATTTATTTTATTAATCCACATAGTTAGCAGTTCTACGAAAGCGTCTTGGATATGTTTCAAATGACACAATAACAACATGTTGCTGAGTCCATTTGCCTGCCTGCATATCTGATGGTTCTACCCAGTAGGACGGTCCAGTAATAAGGAACTGAGGTGAGTTCAGTTGCTTTCTTCAGCATGTTCAGAGCAGCTATCCTCCCTAAGGCACCAAGAGAGGAAATAAGACACTCATTCAAGATGTTCCACATGAAAAAACAAAAAATAAACTCATTCTGTAAATATTCAGAAGCAGGTGCAGCTGTTGTTGGAAAAACAAAAACAGATTGGTTACTGGTGACTTTATTAAATGCATCTGACTGTTTACACTAATAGGGAAATACTAACATTGCAGCAGCTCAACACATGAAGAGGACCCGAAGTTCATCCTTAGCATAAAAAAAAAACTGAGGAAAATCCATGTTTGTGACGTTAAATACAGTAGAAATTGCATGAAAGCTGGATTCATACCTACGTTGACTTGAACACAGATGGATTTCATTCATTAATAACACAATCTCTGAAGGCAGTTAGATGGGCTGTATTTCATTCAAGGGTTTTACAACAGAAAAGAAAAAATACAAATGCTGAGCATAGTTTTACAATTATTAAAAAATGTATACCATAATATTTTCACTATCTGTTGGTATATAACACATAATTCCACTAATTTAGGGCTAGACATTTAGACCCAATCCTGACATTTACGCTAAAAGCTGTACTGTTATTGCTCCTGTTTGGCTGTGACACCATCCTGGAGAAAAACATCAACTGGGCTGCTGCCATTAACACCTCTGCTTACAGATGATAGAGTTGGACTTGTTTCTGTTAGTGTTTAGTCCTGTTTCTCTTCAAGATATATCTGTAGACTCAGCTTTTACTGTGACTAACTGTATGTTCTATGCTTGTCTGCTTAACTCTTTTTTTCCCCATACAGAGCCACCTGATGAGCTAGTTTACTGTCTCAAACGTAGAAAGTGTTTATAGATCAGTGCTTCTATGCTCGTTTTGTATATCTGCTTCTATTTCCTTGAACCCCAGTCGGCCTCGGCAGATGGCCGCTCACACTGAGCCTGGTTCTGCTGGAGGTTTCTTCCTGTTAAAAGGGAGTTTTTCCTCTCCACTGTTGCTACATGCATGCTTGGTGTGAGGGATTGCTTTCGAGTCAATGAGTCGATACAATCAGCTGGTTTTCCTTAGATAGAAAACTTTAAACCAGTCTGACTGTGTGATCTGATTGAACTGTCTTTATTAACTGACTTAATATGATGAGTTGTGAATAGGTGCTTTATAAATAAACTGAATTGAATTGAAATTACTGGAGTCCTAATGAGCGAAAACGTGAAAGCTAAGGTCATAAAGTTATTAGAACTTTTTCCCACACCTTCAGAGATGAATCTCGGCCCCATGAAAGAACTAAGAAAGCTTCTAACACAGACTTTAATGGAACGGATGATACTAAAGCAACAAACCAGCCTGTTGCTTCGGCATTAGGCTACTACCTTGTGCTTGTGCCATTTGCCAGTGTCCAATGTTGACTAACTGGTTTTTGGCCACTGCCAGAGGGAAGGAGGCCAGGTCACCCGCACAGAATACATCAGGGACATTTGTTTGCATGAACTGTAAAAGGGACAACAAGATTATATCTGTGATTGGGGGAATTTGATTGTTAATAACTAAATAACTGAAGGTAGTAAACTTGGTGCTGAGTTGTTAATAAATGAAGACACATAGTGCAATAATCTGGATTATAAAAAGCCTACCTTGTTAACTATTACAAAGTTTTTGGAGTTCATCTGTATTTTAGTGCCTTGGAGGTACTCTGAGTTTGCGATGCTGCCTGGTGGAAGAAAGGACAAAAGCAAAGCTACAATGAAGCAGCCAGTTTGATCTGTTACACAAAATTTAAACCAGATCTCATTTTGTTACTCTTTTTATAAACTGTTTGGCTGCTGACCTATCGGCTTATTTTTTCATCTTTTCCTAAAATAAAAAGAAGTAAAGACAGCAAGAGGACGAGTAAAAGAAGTGATGAGGGATAAGTGCAATCTTCAGCAAGTCATAAGAATCTGAAATTTCATCTTTTGGAACAAATTCCCTCAAGGCTTTGACACTGAACCAGCATCATATCCAGATGATTAAATACTGCTCAGAAAATTTGCATGACCATCTTTGATGCAATCTGTAGATTTAACTAAAAAACACAAATAACTAAGAACAGGCTTCAAACAGCATAATCCGATTTATTTCTGAAGCTGTCTGTTGCTCTGAGATCCAATGTTGGCATTTTGCTTTGCTGAGTCAAAAGTGAAATGAATTTCTACACAAAAACATATTTTCAGTGCAAATTAACTTAGCCACTAACTTTATGAGATCAAAATGTACAAACATATTCGTAAATCACCACTTTTAAAATATCCGTTCTCAGTCATGGTCAAGCTAGAAAAAGTTCAATTTACGTAACTTTTAGAAAACTTCACATCCAGTTGCCTAAACTGAACTTTCCAAGCTTCACTTTTAAAATATTTGAGTTTATTTAAACAAGAGGCATCAATATTTAAACAAGACCATCTAAAGTAAACCAAAATATCTTCTTCAAACCAGCTGTTCATTTTAAATCATCCATCAGTGCTGGTTCTTCTCCTTGTTGCCATGACTACGGCTAGCAAAGATTAGGTCCACCTGCTTCTGTCCTATTTTTCATTTATTCATTACAGATAAACTAAACAAGCTTTTTGAGGTGTAATTGCTGATTTTAAGGATAATTTGTAAATAAATGCCTCGTCTTCCATGATAAAAAATAATCTCATAAGCTTATTTATATTGCTATAAAAAAAAAATCATATCTCAACATAGCAGAAATATAGACCAAACATCAGAGGAGACATGTTTTATTTTTATAGTTTTGTTGTTAGACATAAAAAACTTACTGAAAACAACTTAATAACGATTTTTTTCAGAAAATATATGTTTCCCTCATAAAAAAGGGATACATTTATTTTTAAGGAGCATAGAAATAATATAATCTTAGTTTTACTCACCAATACCCACAATCAAAACATCAGCTGGGATAACGTTACCACTTTTAAGGACGATCTCTTTCACCTTTATGAAAATAGGCATCAAAAGAAAAAGGTTGTCATCTTACTACAAAACGAACACAAATAAATACTTTCATTTCATTTATGTGATAATAATGAGACCCCTTCCTGCTCTACCTTTCCATTAACGCCTTTGATCTCTGTAACATGATCATTCATGAAGAATTTCACGCCTTTCTCTGACAGCATCTGCAGACACAGTGGATTTTTAGTACAAGCGACCAAGAGAAGAGCAGAGAATATCACGCATAACTCGCTCACCATCATGGTGATTTTTCCGACCTCCAGGCCCAGAGTGTTTTGATAAGGCATCTCACTGCTCCCCACCACTGTGATAGTAGAGGCCTTGTCTATCATGTAAGATGCAACCTCCATGCCTGAAACAGAGTGCAGTGAAGACGCTGTAGAAAATTACAAGACAGCTCATAATGTAAATAAAATATATATGTTACCTACAAAGTATCTTGAGCAATAAAAAGCCCTTCAATTGACAGAACTTATTTAAAACCTTTGCAAAACAATTTATTTGTAGATAAATCTGAAAACTACACAAAGAATGAAAACTTTGCATTTAAAATAGTTTAATTTTCTTATGGGTTCATTTATGAACAGCATTATTACATTTTTTTTAAATAAAACGCCCCTTAAAATACATTTATGTCATTAAAAAATGTGAGGAAGTAGTTGTTTTAAGAAAACCAGAGAACATGCATGTAGGTAGACAACTGATGCAAGTCTACAGGATGGTTAAATAAATACTTTGTTCAGAAGTGATAACATTGGTCAGTTATCATAACCGATTGGGTTGGAGAAAGCTTTGTATTGCATGAACACTAGTCTATTAAATTACTAAGCTGTTAATGTAGCATTTTTGGAAATTTTGTAAATTAATTCCAAAAGCCTTCAAATTATAAAAAGCTTAGTGAAATTAAATTTCAACATTTTTTAATTCAAATTACATAGACATGATTTTAAAAAAAGATCTTCATCCAGTTTAAAGCATTGTTATGTTATTGAATCTATTTTTACTGAACACCTGCAATAAAAAAAACGTGTCAAAAGATTATTTTTTCCCATTTCAGCCACAGTACCGACAAAGGAAGTTCCCACAAGAACAATGTTACAACCCAAGCAGGCAGCGTGGATTTGTCGGGCGTCCTCTGGCGTCTCCAACATCTTAATGTTGTCCAAAGTGTTTCCCGGCACATCTAGACCTTTTGCTCTAAACAATGAATAGGAGTCTGGTTAATATTAATGCAGGGTAGTGTTGGGAGGCTGTAATAGTCTCAGTTTCATCATCTACTGTTGGACTTTAAAGAGGCATTTTTGCTTGACTGGTTTGTCTCAGTGGTAAAATAACCATATAATCTTAATATTCTACCCCACAAGTGTTGGTCTATCACACAAAATCCAACAAAATGCAATCAAATTTACAGAGACAAATGTTAACTATGTAGGGAAAATAAGTTGATTTTAGCTAATCTCTCACCCAGAGGAACAGTCCTGCATTTACAAAGTATCTTTTGGCCTCAGTTAAACTAAAAAAAAATGATTGGCTAACCTTAAAATAGAAACCACTCTGTATCACATAGTTTTGTAAAAATGTTGGTTTCTTGGCTTTATATATATTGAGATGAATATGTATCGGTACCTGCAGCCAGTTGAGAGAAGCAGCTGGTCGTAGCTCTGTACTAAACCATCGTCAAAAGTGACCGTCTTCTTCTCTGTGTCCACCGACACGGCCTTTAAATAACAAAAAAACAGCTTTATCAACTAGCTCTAAATTATAGCTTCTGATCTGTAGGGAACAATTCACATAAGACAAAACACTGAAGCAGGATAAGAAAAATACTCACTGCTTTCCGGAGCCACACCTCAATGCCGTACTGATGGAAAAACTCCATCCTTCTCAGCAGAATAGTGTCACTCAACACATTCATCACCTGTACCATATGCAAGGAGCACATTTCAGTGTTTATTCTATGACAAATGTATCATCTCTTAGGGTTTTTTTTTTCATTCTTTCAGGTATTTTGTGTGCTCTTCTATGACCTTGCTGAGTCTGGTTTTGTCATAAGGTAAGAGGTCGTCTCTAGACACCATGATGATTCTGCCACCAAAGTTCTCCTGCCGCAGAGTCTCTGCACAGATCAGCGATGCAGCTCCTAAAATCCAACACACATGTTAGATGTCACCTTTTTCATCAAATTTTATTTTTATTTAATAAGAGTACCACATCTTGCTTGAGTGCAAGTTAAGATTGTATTTAATGGAAATGAAGTGATTAAAGATTATTCCAAAAGTGAGTTTGGCTCTGTAGATCTCATTAATTTGATTGGTAAATGCTTGAATAGAAATAGGAATTTGTTTCTTTCACATCAAAAGGTAAAACAGAGGTTTACATGTCAGAGACTGGAGGTCAGGACTACTGATTCATATTAAAACTATTTCTTTACTGAGTTGTTTTCAGTACATTTCTGAGTTTGTGGCGTTGTTTTGAATAGCTTTGTACTTGCACTTAAAAAAAAAAAGCAGCACACAGACATACATGGAGAAAACGATGCCTACTGACCTCCTCCAAGTAGAAGAATTGTGTGGTTCACTCCCGGTACTGCAGTTCCCATACGCTGCAATCTTTTCTGAAGCCTGAGGTCCTTAGAAAATATAATAAACAAGCATAAATTTCCTTTCTTTTTTCTCTTAGTGTCTTTAATAACTTGTTTTATATCTGAGGTTATTTTATACTTTGTTAGTGCCATAGTTTTGTCCTCTATGGCAACTTTCTGTTTTTTTCTGTTCGTATTCTATTTGTGCATTTCTCTTTTTTAACACAATTTTAGTACAAGTTCATAATGAGAGTAAAGTTACTTTATTGTTGACTATTTCTGATTGTGTCACTCTTGATAATCTTAGGTTTGCATCATTCTCCAGATTTAACTATATTAATTATGCTTTTTTTTTTCTTCTTTCATCAAACTACAGAACTTGTCTTTGTAAGCTGTTACCTAGCTTGTTGTGTTGCTTTTGCGGTAATGGCCTCTTCTTCCCTGAGCAGCCTTTCTTCCAGTATCAATACTAAGCTTGTTTTGATAATGACTTTATCTTACAAACTTCAGTCATCATCTTCACAGTTTTGTTCTGATTAACCTTTTTTTGCAACAAAACACATTCATTGTTACCTGAGGATTAAACCTGAGGAAACTCCACAGTAAATTTATCGTTAATATTTTCTAGTTTCACCAGCAATAACGATGCTGTCTCATGGAAAAATAAGGTAATCTGATTGTTGAAGACATAGTTTTACTCAAATTCCTTATAAAAAAATATATTTTAGCTGATAGCTTTTCACTTTTCTAAAAAAAAAACAACTATAAAAAAATCTTTTGGCTGAGCTTAACTTTTTTTGTAAAGGGAAGTAATTTCAACATAGTTTAGTTGTGTAGAGAGAGACAGGGAAAATATTTCTACAATCAATGTCAAGAAAGTGAAACTTCGGTCGATCTTTGAGTCAAAATTAATATTTTTCACTTAGAAGGAAAACACACATTGAGTCCATCACCAACATAAACAACAAGAAGCAGTGATCACCTGATATGGACAGTGCTAACTCACTAACCTTTTTGTTTATGGACACATACACTTTGCTGTTTTGAATTTTGACCTGAAAAGAAGAAAAAGGACAATTTGAAACCCAGCCAATATTGAGCTGAATGTGGATCCATCCCGCCGTACCTTGTGACAAGGTAAAGAGTCTATGCCAGGAAACTCCTCCAGGTCTCCTGTAAGGGCATTAAAACAAGAGCCATGCCAAGGGCAGCGCACTTTGTTTCCTGAAAGAACCCCTGATCAGAAAGCAAAAAAACAATACAAAAGGACTGAATTAAAGCGCACTAAAATGCTCAATATTTACAATAGATTGTACACATTAGAAAACGTGGATGTGGGTGAATAAATGTGACGTGTTTGTTTATTTTTTACCTTTGCTGAGTGGAGCACCGTAGTGTGTACACTGATTTCCAATGGCACTATATTTGCCATTACAGCGGGATAACAGCACACTATGATCTCCAATGTCAACTTCCTTCATCCTCACGTCACACATGAACAAAATAAGAATGTTAGTTTCATGCAGCCTTGACATACGTCATGTTTTTCTTTTCAATAGGCCTACTATGGTATATTAAACTCACACAAATATTGATTTCTTACAATAGAAAACAATTTACACTTCAATAAAACTCAACAAGTTTCATCAGCAAAATGCTGAGCTTTTATCCAAAGAACTGCCTCCCACATTATCCACAACTGAATATATTTTTTGTTATTTAGTTCTCCTCTAAATAGGAAGGATTTTATTGACTAACCAACCACCCACAATTTATGTAGCTTTCTACATCTCAATTACCTTTTGCCCAAATCTAATGTGACATCCAGGATAGTGCTTGGTTTTGAGCTTCAACAGCTTTTACCATATGTGATCCTTGTCTGAAACTTGACAGTTAAAAAGAATAAAATGGAGAGGCCCATTTAAATCATTTCTTATTCTAAGCCCCTATTTCTCATTCTTCTTCATACACTCAGATATCTTTTTATTTAACATACATAAAGTAGGCTTTTCTTAGTCAGAAATTAATTCCATATTCCAGACATTTTCATGTGTAAACCTCGGGTCGCAACAATTGCAGAAAAAAAGATTCCTGTTTTCATAGACAACTAGATTCAATTAATCATGTAATGGCATAAAGATTAAATCTAGTACTTATAATAGCAAACATTAATACATGTAATATAGTAAGTAAGTTATAGACCTATTTTAATGCAAAATAATGGGCTGCTAATAAAAAACATGTATTACTTTGTTTGCCTGCAATGATTCAGCAACATGCACATACTGCATATCTTAGCCTGAGCATTAGCATGATAACAAGTGTTAGTTGGAGCTAGTTAGCATGTTGAGATATTTCAGGTACAGTCATTAGCGTCATATTTCATTCATAATAGGTGTTCTATTTAGAGGCTAATATGATAGATGCCAATGAGATTGTTTGGTCCATGGACTCCTGAAGCAGCTGACAGATACTTGGGGGCCAGATAGACTGGATGTTATGTAACTGAAGTCAGGGGTCATAAAGGCCTAGTCAGTGGCATAGTCTTTAACTGTTACCAAGCCAGTAAAATATTTGTCAAATATGTGTAAGACTAGTTCTAGTCAATCAATCCTTCCTATTCTTTTATTTGTGTTTATAAAGGGACATTTTGGTTACATGTTGGTAGGCAGAAAAAATACTTTCACATTCTTAAGTTATCACCAATGCCTCTTACTGTCCATCTTGAAGGTCGTTCTCCAGACACACCACTGCTGTCAGTTCTTCTTTGTCTTCGGGATCAGAGTCTGTAAGCTCTCCACGTGCTGAACAAATTATTGTCAAAGCAGATACCAAGCCCCAATGAACGCTTTAACAGCTTAAAGCAAATAAGCTCTGGAGAATGGACAATGAAGTGCTGCTGTTGAAAAATGGTGAAGTAAAAATAAATAACCTACCTGCTTTGGTCCCAGACATTTCACTTTTAATTGTAACGGTGCATAAATACACAAATCTACTCCCAAAACATTCAAAGTCAGCCCGATGCTCAGGTGGAAGCAGTTCAATCTTTTGTCCAACGTCAGTTTGCCTTCATCTGAGCAGATAAATGATGGCAGGTCTTCTCCACGCCAAGTGGTTCTTCCCTAACCTGCATTATCTAGGTCTGGAAGCTTTGCAAAGGGCACTATTATGATCTGATAAGAACACCTAAATATCCTGAAAAGTCACCCTTTTGTACCTCTAGTGAATGAAGAGTTTCATTAGCGCTGCCGGTCATGTTCAGTCTCATTATCCCATAGAAAGGCAGTGTGGTCTTTTGTTTCCCAAATCCAGGGGATGGTGAAAGGCTGACGATGCTGAATTGCTGAATTGACAGGCGACAAAGCACCATACAAAACCAGAGGTGGCCACTGTCATTCAGACAGCAAAGTTTAAATACTAAAAAATACTAAGAGTTGACTTTTCTGGAGGAAAAGATTAAGCTTGACTGACTGAGAAAGGACAGAGTGATGGCTCAGATACCTGGAAGATGTGAATTAGTTTTGTTTTAAGTTGTAAACTGCAAAATCTTATTCTAAATAGAATTTCTTCATTTTTTTCATAAAGACCCAGTTGGAGATTTTCATGCAGTCAGGATTTACAGCTTTTAGTGACTTAGTTTGGAAAAATATCCACATTCATCACAATTTTTATTTCATCATCAGACACCATTTTATACTTCCTTTAACTTTGGCTTTTAGTAAGTTTATATTACTCAGATTGGCATCCTTTTAATGTTACGAATAACAACACAGTAATTGTAAAAAAAAAATAGTTTGAAAAGAAACAATCAAAAAAGAGCCATTTATATGTCGTAAAAATAATGTAACTTTTATGGATTTTGCCACGAGATTTCTTATCATAAATATTTTTAATTGTGTTCATGTTAAAGACCTTCAACCAGCATAACATAGGTCCTTATTTAATTCTACATATTTTCCCCTTAGAATAATTCCCACTAACATCTAACATGATCATAAACCTGCAGTCTGTTTCTATCCTCATCTTGTTCCTGCAGTGAATCATCTGAATAAAAACAGGATCTTTAACATTGTTAAGTTGTTTTATTTAAAACATAGACAGCTTAAATCTTTGATATCCTAAAGTGCCTCATTGTCAAACATTGTCGGAATCAGTTTAAACTTATCTTTTAATGAATGGATATGAAATGAGATAGGAAACCTGATGACATGCATCTGAGGTCCGTATGTATCTGATGTGTAACATGAGCTCCTACATCATGATCCTCTTCCCCTGGAATAGTGTGACCAATGTGGGACCTTTGCAGCTCTTGTTGGTTTGCATTTCTTCTAGAACACGTGGCAAGCGTATTTTCCCAGTCTTGGACTCAACCTGATTGTAGGGACACACTTTCAGATGTTCAGAGATGGACGGGACATCTCTGAAACTCCAGGAGTCCACAGGAGAAAACAGCGAGCTGAACTGCCACACCTGAAGAACAGCAGAGAAGAGTAATAAGAGTTGTATTCTGCAGATTGTTAAACTTGTCTTTTTAAAACTCAATATTTTAAAACTTCTTCTTAGTTTGTTGTCTTTTTTTTAAATCATTGGAGGTTTAGATAAAAGCACAAATCATATCCCATTCATTCCTTACCCTGTGTGTCACCCTCCACCTGGCTGGCCCATGTGAGGAGCTGGTCTTCTCCCAGCGGAGGGTGACCATCCCTTTATCCTGAAGCAAGGAGGAACAAACCTGCCTCATGAGCCTGGACACCAGGGCCAGCTGCGACAGGGAGAGACTGTCCAGAAAACTGGCCATATGACACAAGACCTCATAGGGGAGCGAGCTCAGAGAGTCCTCCCTTCCTCCGCTCTGATCTTCTGTACTCTGGAAGCACAGGGCGTTGGGATGTAGGCTAAAGCAGCCCAGCTCCTCACTGACAGCCGAAATAAAGTGAATAGAAAACATTTTACTGTATGGTTGGTTTTAATATGTCTACATGTGGGGGGTCCTTTTAAGGTCTGAATGAAATGATTCAACAACTTAAAAAATGATGAATAACCAGCATGTTAGAAATAGGCATTTAAAATTGCATTTACTACAGAAATCTCGTCCTGTAAGTCCAGGATTTGATTGAGTTGGGATCGTTTAGAATCCAGCTGACAATTTCTGCTACAGAAAAAATATTTTCAGCTTACAAAGAAATGCTAACTGAGAATAATGCCCAAAACAAAGTGGACAGTAATTTCTAGATTAAAAGCCTATTAAAGTACAAAGTAATCAAACAAAGTTTACCATAAACAGCAGATATTTTGATCTACATTTTTCTATCAAAGAGAATTTAATATTATTTTTCAACAATGTAGTTGTTGATTATGTTGGAGTTAAAAAAAAAGCATTTATGTTCATTTGCCATGTTCACGTTCCTGAGGTCATTTGCTTATTTTTTCTACAATAAACATCTCTTGGCCAACTTTTTTTGTGTTAATTATCAAAGATTAGAGTCTCCTAATTATAATAAGCTTTAATGGTGCCATCATGCACAAACAAAGAATCTGAACTCAGCTTTCCATAGTGCTCACTGTAATCAAAACCAATTAAATAAGCAACCACGATACAAAGAACGTTTAAATCAGATAAAAAGGAAAATATTTTTATTTCAATGAATAAAAGAGATAATGCTAGGTGTAATAATGCAAAAAAGACTTAATTGTTTCTAACAGATTTCTCTAACTGATGTAAAATATGAGCTTACTAATATCCAATTTAAATGTTTTTCTGTTTACATCACAGAACCAAGCTGAAGTTTTGTTTTTATCTTACTTGAAATTGACGGTGGCTTCAAAGGTGGAGGGTTGAAACCTCCTCTGGCTGTAGGTACATCCCAGGTACGCCAGGGGACACCTCTGTTCAAACCAGCCATTCACACCCATCTGGATGTCACTGTGGACGTTCCTGTGTTTGGAACCAAGTTCATTTCCAATAGTAAAAAAAGCAACAAAACATATTAGAGTGCTTGCTGATAAAAATAAAAAAATTAATCTACTGGAAAGTTCAATAATTTTTGTCTTGTATGTTTCAGTGAGTTGATTTTTAAAGGTGTATAAAGGAGAAGGAAATGACTAATGTCTACATAATGATAAAAATGTCTCACTTGAAATGTTTGCTGTATTCCAAGCGCTGAAAGATGTGTCCACAGAGGAAAGTGAAGGCGGAGCTGGCCTTGTTATGCCGGCTGGTGACGCTCTCCACCTGCAGCTGAAGGTGCAGCTCCAGAGGTTTTCCAGCCGTCAGGTCAGCCAGCGACGTGTTCCTGCGGAAAGGAGCGGTGAGGAAGCTGTAGGTCTGCGTGCCTTGATCCGTCAGCAGGCTGTCCGAGGTTATGCTCTCAGCAATCAGGTTGCCCCTCCGCTCCCTCTCCAAGGAGCACAGCAGGGAGGCCTGGGAAAATCAGACAAAATAATCAGAGCAGTACCACACTCGTCTCTCAGGTCAATTTGAAAATATCCTTTCAAAAACATCTAATTTCAAAGTCTATGATTTATATAAAAGCAAAACAGCAACTACAAAAAAGTATTATTGTATCAGATTATTGAATAACAACAGAATAAAAAGGGTTTTATTCAAATTATATCAAAATTAAATCTAGGGAAAAGTATGACAGTTTTGATGAATTTGGAATTTAAATGGCAGCGAATAGTAAGTTAACCATGTTATTCTGTTCTGTTTCTTTAAATAGATATCTGGGAATCAATTCGTATCCAACTTTCAAGTTAATAAATATTTACCGAACCTGCTGTCAGTATCTGTAAATCTAATGCATAGTCAAAGAATCAAAATATGAATTTCAAGTAACTTTTTGATAAAAAAAAATTATTAGTAAATGCTGTTTCCAAGATTCAAAACATGATTAAATTCTCACATGTGCTGAGAGGAATACAGCTCCTTAGGAGGCAAAACAACCATTCACACACACAACACCCAGGCCAATATTCTGTAGTAAATAGGAAAAGCATCGGAGCAGCGCCACCAGCAGGATGTTCTTTATCATAAATTTACTTTTCTTGCTTTACAGACTAAAAGAGACTGCCTAAAGGTTTTTTTCCACATTTAAAAGTCCATACCTATTAATACCTACCTGAACCTCCTCCCACACTGGCATGTCTCCTGGTGCCACCCCCAGGTCGCTGGTGTCCACACCTTTGTTCTCTCTCTTGTAGAAGCCAGGGTTGCGGATGCGGCCCTGCCTGGCTGTGAAGCTAGTTGGGATTTTAAATGTGCGTACAGTGATGATTTTCATCGGTTCTACCTTTCCATACACAAAGTTCCTCTTTCTAGGTCTTCCAGTGTGACAGGAGGAGAGAGCAGAGCATGCACTGCCGCTGGATGCTGCTGCACCTGCACAGCTCTCTGTTTCATCCTCCTCCTTCAGGGTACCCAGGCTCCTCCCTACTCCTCTTCCCCGCCCTCTGCCTGCTGCAGCTGTCCCCTCAGCTTCCCTGCAGCCTCCCATCTCCATGCTGAACATGCGCTCCCAGGCATTGTAGTTCTCTAACAGATCAGCATCCACTTCTGATGCTCTGGCTATAGCCTCTCTCTCCTCCTGAGATAACATTGGCTGACTTTCCACCTCTACTTCAAATTCATTTTCATCCTCAGCCTCTTTTTCAACAGGGAAGTTGACGTTAATCATATGAACTGCTTCCCAGATTTTGTCTCTGGCTTCTTTCGCAGCTGCCCTCTCTGCTGCCTCCTTCTCCAAGAAGGCCTTTTTCTTCCTTTCCTTCTCCTTCTTCCTCTCCTCCTCCTGCCTTCGTTCTTCCCTCTCCTCCTCCTCCACACTCTGGATCAGCTCTGGAAAGAGTTTTTTCATCTTTATGGAGTGAAATAGAGCATCCTGGTCTTTCAGAGCCAAGGCCAGGTCCAGGCAGCCTTCCCGCTGTGGCTCCATGAGCAGGTTTTCAAACAGCTCTGTGTTTGGTAGAGAACAAGCATCATTGGCAGGCCAGCGGTTCCACTCCATGGAGCAGCTTACTACGCTGGCCGGACACACCTGGAGGTGAGGGCCTTGCGAGGAGCGAGGAAGCTGGACCGGGCAGCCGTACTCTGCGTTGAGGCAGGGAACCCTGACATTGGGGCAGAGCAGCAGATGATCTTCTTCTTTGCACAGGTGGAAAATGGCTCCACAGAGGAGACGGCAGGGAGTGAAAGCACAGCTCACAGAAACCTCCACCCGAGCTCTGCAACGCCGACTGTAGCAGGAGTCACAGTGGACATGCTGCCGGGTCCTGGAGGCTCGAGAACGGTGACTCTACAAGAAAACGAGGGCATAACTTGTTGGAGGTCATCGTTCAGATGTTACAAACATTAAACCTACAGACATGCTGCACCAAAGATTACAAACCCTACCCTGCATCTTATATAAATTGAAACTTTTACATGTTTACAATCAGAATTTATTTTCAAAATTTGCTCCAAAAATGTTCCAACACTCAAACCTGTGAGACAGATTTCCTTTTTGCGTAAAAGTTGCATCCAAAGTCAAAAGTTAATCTAATGGGAGGTTTTATTAGTGGTTGGTTAGTGATGAGTGAGGAAATCAAGGCTTATATGAAGGTCAAGCAGAAGACAACATCATGTGGATCTTTCATTAAAATCATTAATAAAACTTTTATTCATGAGTTTTTATTCATTCAACTATTAAGCTTCAAAACTTCAGATTTTCTTGAACTTTACTAGAACTTAAGAAAAATGTGATGTTTAAACAAGTACTTACTAAAACTCTAACATGCAGAGCAAATCAAAATTAGAGATCAAAAAGTCAGAGATTACTCAACATACCATTCTTGAAAGTCCTTTCTGTAGATTTCTGTATATGAAGCTGCAGATCTGTGAGAAGGACCGAGTAGGTCACAGTCTCTCCTATGTAAAAATACAAATGCACATGTGTTTCACCAGTATAGCTGGTTCTGTAGCAGAGGAATCAAAGCAAAAATTAAACAAAGCTTTTAGCCTACCTTCTGCATGAGCTGAGAAGACAGAGACTGCAGCTTATGCTTTTAAAGAGCCAATATATGTGTGTTGTACTGTGTGTGTTATGTGTTGGTGTTATAAATAGAGCTTAGTCCTGACTGAGAAATGTTACACAGCTGGTCAGAAGCATGATTTGAGTTACAAGGCCTCTTGACTGCTTAGATCAGGAAATATATTTATATTTGTTCAGTTTTAATGCTGCAAGCTGATTCCTACCGAGAAAACCAGGCTGCAGATGAAAGAAAATCTTTAAATCTGCATGTGGTGTCTTATCCATTAGATGCTACTGTTTGTGTGTTTATGACAGTATTTATTGTCACAGTGCGTGACAGGTTTGTTAACTTTAGAATCAGGCTGAAATAAAGATTTTACAGCACCAGGGTAGAATTGGCTACAGTGTTGTGAATTTCTTGAGGGGGGGGGGGATAATTATGTTTCCTCGGGAACCTGCTCAGTGCTCCTTGGCTAATTTTAACCTGTCAGTTCAAAGAGCAGACTGTAGGCCTGATAGCAAGGTTATAAAACCAAGAGACATAACAACACTTCTGGGGCGACGATTTGGTAAGAAAAGTCTGATCCCACTGTGATTGTTTCTGTTTGATGATTGTTAAAGAGTCAAGGGTCGTAAAGTCAATCTAAATGTATATAATGAAGGTTTAAACCACTTTTATTCCTTATTTGATCCTCTGTACATTATGTACTATCCTTTCCTGCTGACTTTATGTATCAACTTTTGTACATCACAGTAAACTGTAGCTTGATTGTTTAAAACTGATAAGGAATAAGGTGACGATGCAACATCAACATGAAAGGAGACATATATATGAGAAGGATATTTGGTTATTTTATGTTTTTAGGTGATGTTAAAAACAAATTTCCCTAAAGAAACCTTACCACTGATCACTGAATATTCCTAAATGAATTGTTCTTAAATCGTTTGTTTCAGGAGAAAATGTTGCATTAGCCTCTTTTCTTCCATAGAAAACTTTTCAGAAATTTGTCATTTCAAGTTTAATTTTTATGCACTGTGAAGAGATTTTGCATTTTTTAATCCAAGGTCGATTTCTGATAACCTTAACAGTATTTGCATATTATGAGAAATAGAATGTTTGACTTTGGGTTTCTGTTCTTTATTTAAATTTCCATTGATTACAGTCTTGTATTTTTAAAAGCAGTTTTTAGAAATGTGTGGACCTGTTTGTTTCCGTTTGTCTCTTTGCTTTGCTGCTGACACACCTGAATTTCCCCTCTATGAGACAAGAAGAGGATATTTATTTTCTAGGTTAGAATGCAAACTTGCTAAGCTAAAAAAGAAACCAAACTAGCAGCTTCAAGTTTGTTACATCTCCTGAGAGCAGCTGGTATTGCTCAGCTATTCTTTATGTGTAAGGGTTCAGACACAATAATCTTCCATATTTAAAAAACAAAATCATCAATAACTAAATTTTTTTGGTTTTAAGAAACAAGTAAACAAACAAAAAATATTTCACTGATTTATAATCCATTGTTAAGAGTTGCTGTAATAAATCAAAGCTTTGCTCTTTTCTCTTGCAGGAAAGAGAGAACTGCCAAGTATGGTGAGTGATAAACTTGTAGTAAAACATGATTCATTCATTTATAATGAGGGAATATAAGCAAAAAGTATTTGACATTTTTAGTTTTGATCTTGCTGTACAAACTTGCTGCCATGAGGGACAAACATGTGAAGTAAAGTTGCTTTGTTAGCTCCAAAAAATAAATGTTCTTTGTTCCTTTTTAAACAAAAATGTAGAAACACACAATATTACAATGAAGCAAACTTATAAGTCTATTCTTTGTAGAAAAGTGATCTTGAAGTCACTAGAGACATAATCGTGTCTCACAGGTTTAAAACAGAAAGCCACTAATAGCAGCCTACTAATTTTTGTGTATGTTGACTTTCTTCATCTGGAAATTTTAGTTAAAATAAAAAGGATGTGGTTTACTCTTGCTTCATTCAGCCTAATTTCAACCTGGAGAGACTCACGCAGAGAAAAGATGCAATTAGAAAGGTTTTATTGAGCCCAATTAAATAAGTTCTTTGGTGCTCGGACCAAAGGAGATTTTGGTGAAATTAACTGACATCCGCTCTGATGAATAACTTGGGAAAAGCATTGAGTAGGAGGGAAGCTGGGCCAAGAGCTAAATGATGGGGATCTTGAAAGAAGATTGGCTTCGGAGGAGGTGCGGTCCTGATGTTAACTGGCTGGAGCTTAAACATGGTGCATCAGCAGGTGAGGCCGATAAAAGTTCTCCAGGTTGAACTTCCACATAGGCTTCATTTCACAAATTAAAAATCACGTTTTCAGGGAAAGTCATATCCTGTCAAAAAAGCAACAAAAAAAAACATGGCTGATAGAACATAAATACTTTGTGTGGCATCTTTTTTTTTCAGTTATGGTCCTCAGGGGCCGGTGTCCTTCACCTTTTAGATGTGTCTCTGCTTCAACAAACCTGAGTCAAATAATCAGGTCATTAGCAGGACTTTGGAGGACTTGGCTGCATACTGAGGGGATCATTTAACAGTGGTATTCAGACATGAAAGCAGAGAGGCATCTAAAGCGTGCAGGACAATGGACCTCAAGGGCCAGATTTGAGGAAGCCTGCTCTATAACTTATGTTCCCAAACTTTTTATATTTTATGTGCAAAAAATGGTAACAGAATCGTCTCATGACTCAACTATTAGTCAAGTATGCAAACATTTCTACAAAATCAATTGAACCCAGGTGAAATAGTATTATAAACACCGTCAACAACAACCAAAGTAGCTGGTTTTGTCCATTTTAACATAAATGTGTGTAGTTTAGTTTAATTTCTGTAGTGGATCTTAAAACACCCTACTGGCTGATAAAGGATCCAAAGTGGGATCATCACCCAAACTTTGGGAATCAATGCTCTAATCGTAACTTTAAGAAGACTCATTCATAAATTGAAGAGAAATTGAACCTTTTCTGTGCTGTTTTCTTGTAGAGTCACCGTTCTCGAGCCTCCAGGACCCGGCAGCATGTCCACTGTGATTCCTGCTACAGTCGACGCTGCAGAGCTCGGGTGGAGGTGGGTGTGAGCTGTGCTCTTGCTCCCTGCCGTCTCCTCTGTGGAGCTGTATACCACCTGTGTAAAGAAGAAGATCACCTGCTGCTCTGCCCCAATGTCAGGGTTCCCTGCCTCAACGCCGATTACGGCTGCCTGGTCCAGCTTCCTCGCTCCTCAAGGGCAGCTCACCTCCAGGTGTGTCCGGCCAGCGTGGTGAGCTGCTCCATGGAGTGGCTGCGCTGGCCACTGGATGAGACTAACCCACATAGCTTTCGCGCCCTGCAGGACAATGTCATGAAGGGAAGTGAAACCCAGAGATATGCTCTGGATGTGGCCATGGCTCTGGTCGACCAGTCAGACCTATACGAACGCCTTAAAATGAAGCCGATTTATCCAGAGCTGACAGAGCAGGAAGAGGAGGAAACAAAGGAGGAGATTAAACAGGAAGCAGCAGTTGGAGGGTTTGAAGGCCAAAATGACAATTCAGGTTGGTTAAATAAAAAGAAATGCTTCGTGATAATTTTGAGGTTAAAATCTACTCTAAACATGGGAAACTCATTATTTTACTATGTTATACTTTTTTTTCCTATGTAGGCCTTCCTGTAAGCAGTATGTGTGAAACTACTTCTGTAGAAGAAGAAACTGCTCAAACCAATGTTACACAAACCCCAGTTATCAACACAGAGAAATACAACCTCTTTGAGATGATGTTCAGCATGGAGAAACGGGCCTGCGCTGTCGCTCAGGAGAATTTACAAAATCCAAAACAAAACCAAAACCCTGCAGAGAAGGGAAGTAGCCAAAGAGCGGCAGACCAGGAGAGGCAGAATAAAGCATCTGCTGAGCAGAAAAACACAGAGGCAGATAGCTCTGCTGCAGCCAGAAGCTTCCCTCCACCTGACACCAGTAAGACAGGCTTGGCTCCCTGGCAGGAAGGAGTTCTGGAGCGTCTGGGCCAGGAACTTACTCCACAAGAGTACAACATGTACATGGTGCATCAGGGACGTATGCTGATTGCATTCGAACAAATAGAGGCATGCACGCCGAGGGAGAAAGACTTCGTCTATGGCAGCTTGGAGCCAATTCCAGTGCAGACTCTGCGATCTTTCAAGGTGATGAGCAAAAATGCACAGGAAGCAATGCTGCATAGCCCTGACATCTTTAATAAGTGTATTACTATTCAGCTTCAGGCAGATAACAAGACTTAACCAAACTACTGTTGCTACTTTCTTAGCAATTCAGATTGTTCATGTACACATGAGCCTATAATCACTAACTCCCATTAAGATTTATATATAGATAACTTGTTTTGTTTTTTTGTTTTTCTTTTTTTTTTTTGCTAAAAAGGATGAAGACATGTCAAAGAATACAGACTTCAGCAGAAAGGCACAGTTTCTATGCATTATTGTCTGTGGGATAGCCAGTCCAGATGGCTGTTTATCCTAAAATATTGGCACTCAGCAGCTGGGTGATGACTTACTTTGCATTCTTTTGCCATAGAAAACATAAATAGCTGCAATACCAAGGAAAAAAAGACATACTGTAGAACTGGAGTTGAAGAAGTAGCAGAATGACAGGAGTCAGTGATGAAAGGAGAAAACCAGGCACCTTTTGAGTGAGGAGAACAGGCAAGCAAAAAGTTGAGAGGATCAGTTGGAAAAGGTAGAAACAGCTGAGAATAATGAAGTCAGAGAGCAAAGAGTTGGAGCAGAAAAGAAGAAGAAACGCAGTCAGAAAATAATATTTTGTCTTTAGAGACAGGAATAAAAATCTTGTTGCCTCACTAGTGTTTCCCAAATTTCTTATATGAAAATCAAATGGACTAATTTTTTGTCGTATAGGTCCCTGAAAGCTATCGATACAAGAGGAGGGTTCATCATTACGAGACCACTGGACGGGTAAAGACTGAACATCGAAATGTGGACACATCAGACCTTGGAGCCAGTGAAGAAGACTGGTTTTCTGACGAAGCTGCAGCAACACTGCTAGGCTACGCTGAATTAGCAGTTATGGGTCACAAGGTATAAAAACTATCCTCTGGAATTTGAAATCATTGCTTTTGGTAAATCGCCTTTTTCTTTGCCAGATCAGTGAGACGAATGGAGCAGACGGGTTCTATGTAGATGTCGGAACACAGACATATACTTTCTGCACGGCTCCTTTCAAGCAGAAGACAACCCTGGCAGAAGTGATGGTGGACCGGCCACCAAAGCTTCTTCTGCAGCTTCAGGCAGAGAGTGTGAACAGCAGAAACAACAGAGGGAGCTGTGCGTTCACCTTCCTCTGCGGCCACACTTTCCACCGTAGAGAGTTTGCCACACACTTCAGGTATGTGAGTCAAATGTAACTGTTCAGAGGTGGATAGCCAAATCAGGATTGTATGAAGTGCCTTTTATCTTTCCAGGAACGCACACAGTGATATCCAGATGTGTCTGAGTGAATGGTTTGAACAGCGGTGCCCCCTGGCATATCTGGGATGCACCTACAGAAAGAGGAGGTTTCATCCATCCACTCAAAAGGCAACTGTCACCTACAAGTAAGAACTTTGGTTTCTTATCACATTAATTGATGTTTCCATGTCTGTATTTTAATGTCTAGCTTCATTTTACTAGTAGTAAGTCAGCTGACCTCTGCAGGGTACCATAGTTATTGCCATACTTCTGATATTTTTACTTTTACCCTTTCCTGTTGTTCTCCAAAGGAAAACCAGACTAGTTTCTGGTTGTGGTTTAAGGGCTATGAATACTTTCAATAGGTACTTTGTTTTATATGGTTCCATTGGGTTAATGACACTAAACAATCTATTATAACTTCTATTGTTTTTCCAAGCCAGCAGCTGCGGTGTTTCAGTTTGCGTCCAGATGTTAATAGCTCCTCAGGTCCCACGGCAGACCCCTCAGCTGCTCCAAGGAGAAGTAAAACTCAAGTTGGAGAAAAGGAGGACCGGCTGAGCTTGTTGCCCTATGAAGTTCTGTGCCATGTGGCCAGTTTTCTGGACAGCCTGTCACTGTCCCAGTTGGCCCTGGTGTCCTGTCTCATGAGGCAGGTGTGCTCATCTCTGCTGCAGGAGAGAGGGATGGTGACCCTCCGCTGGGAAAAGACAAACATCTCAAACGGACAAGACAAGTGGATTTCCAAACCTGTGAGAAATGCAATCCATCAAGTCTATCACAAGATCCTAACTTCTTCTGTCTTCATTACTCCGCTTCTCTTCCTCTTCAGGTGTGGGAGTTCAGTCATCTGTTCTCTGCAGTGGATTCATGGGACATGACTGATTTATCTTCTCTTTCTGCTCATCTGAAAGTCTGTCCTTACTACCAAAAAGCT
>JAUZNJ010097425.1:0-21662 GCA_034780135.1 Jordanella pulchra
GAGCCTGATGGCATGAGGGACAAAGGAGTTCCTGAGTCTGTTGGTCCTACATTTGGGAAGGAGCAGCCTCCCACTGATAATAATATTGTTCTTTGAGCTCCCACCTTTCTTTAAATGATTTCCTTAACACATATCCTGGACAGTCCTAAATGATAAAAAACTGCTATAAATCAGTATTAATTAATCACTTTAATTATACACATCTGAAATATTCTAGTTGTGTGAATCAAGCTGAGTGGTTCTACGCGTTTATTCCACCTCTATGTTCATGATCACCTCAGCAGGGTCACATCCTCTGCTGTGAACCAGATCTATAGATCTGCCATTTCAGTTTGAAGCCTTTTTTTTTTCCTTTTCACTTTTGTACGATTGGTTTGTTTTTTATCATGTGCTTTAATAATACACATCTAAGGGCAGCTTTACCCCTCACAGAGGAACACCGCTTGCCCGAAACGTGTAAATCGAAGAGGATCTTCATCTGGTTTATCACAGCATGAGCTGTTCACCTGCATTAACTCTGTAACAGAAATTCACAGCTGACCTTCAATGAACACTTTTTACTGATATAATGTTTCACACTGCCTGTTTGCGTTTGAGGTGTGCAGGTGAAGACAGCTCAGTGAGGGGAGAGGAGAGAAAGTGGCAGAGTGAAGCGCAGCAAGGGGAAGAGCTGCATGTAGCGATCTTTAATTCAGCCTTTTTTTATCCTAACTCCCAATCCTCCATGCCCAGTCTTCTCCTTTCTTTCTGTTCCCTCTCCCTGTTACCTCCTTCATGTCTATCACCTGAGCAGAAAGACTCGTTCCTTGTTCATGCTCTCTAAGGTTTATGCAAGGTTGAGTCTGGCACCCGATGACAGCCGAGTGACCCAAGCTGTGGAGCAGAAAACACCCAAACTGAGCTGTTACTGTTTTTACCCCTCAACCTACATCCTGACAAAGAGGATGGCGTCATAGTAACAACATTACAGCTTCAATGCCCTTAGGTTTGCCCTGACATGATGATATATGCAGTTTTTATTAGACTATGAATGAAACCTGCTGGTTCTGTGTTTTTAACCTTCAGTCTGTGCTCTCTTCTCGTCAGTGTTTGGTTCTCTTAGACTGGACCACAGCCAGTGTATCCACTCACCCAGACACTGTTTAGCTGAAACATATTTTACTGTTGTTCAGACTGAGAGAATGTCAACCTATATCACAGTTTTGGCTGCCAGTATGAAAGTCTAACAGCACACTTTAGTGCTTAACCTGTGAAACCAAACACTGGGAAATCTCTAGGGTTTTGTTGTGACATTCTCTCAACAGCCTGGAGCTCTTATGAATCAAAGTATCTGACTCTAGAAGAGTATTTTAGTATGGGGGGAGTGTTCGTGTTCATAGAGATGTTTATTTCTAGAGGATATTAATGCACAACAACTTTAAGTTTAGATTAAACCTAAATATCAAGAGATCCAACCTCCAGATATTTGTCTTATAGGAAACAGCCTTAACTTTGTTTTCTGTTTGTCCTACAGCCTGTTTTTTTTTAAGGCAGGTCTTTTTTCTGCCTTTTTAACCTTCTTTCTACTCACTGGTGACTAAGTTGCTCATCTCTACTACATTCAAAGCCCATATTTGACATAAACAAGAGTTTCAAATTTGAAGATGGATCATTTTCTTGTGTTTTTGTTCTTGTTGATGAAATTATATTTTGTTCCTCATAGAGTTAGTGTAATAATTTAAAGACATATTTGTTTTCTTTAATATTCAGCCTGTGCCTTGTCTTCCCCTTTAACTCTGTGTTGCCAGCAGTACAGCTCTTTGATTAGTCCTCTTTGAACAATCTAGATCCACTCCTGTCCTCGAGCTACAGGGTCCTCTACCTTTTAGATGTGTCTGTTTTAACAAACTTCAGACAAGTAATCGTTCCATTCGTCCTTTTCATTTAGGTGTGTGGAAGCAGAGGCTCTAAAAGGTGCAGGGCACTGGACACTAGAGGACAGGGACAGAGTAGATCATCCAGAGTTCCTCTCTTCTGCTTTCTTTCCTTTGCTTTCTATCCGACCTATACCATAGGATGGACTTGGCTGTGGGAGAACTTTGATTTACTGTCTAGCCTAGTTTTATCTATTAGCCTAAATGTTCTAGATGATTAGTCAGCTGAAAGATCCAGTGATAATCCATCTGTATGTTTCTAGCAGAGGCTACCAGCCCTTTTTAACGTTGTCGTATTTCAAAGAGTTCATGATGTGATGACATATATTGTAACAAGCTCAAAGAAAACAGACCCCCCCCCCACACACACACACCTTATTCACATAAAATCTTATTTTTGTAATTCTACTACTGTTTGATGTTTTAGCCTCTTAGAAAATCATATTAAATGAAAGAAATGAGCATAAATAAAACAAAAATGCTCATCATATTTTTACAGGTGTGATCAGACTAATGTAGGTCTTATGGTGTTGACTGTCAGTCAAGGGATTAATTTTCCATAAAACTGTCTTTATTACACTACATAAGAGGACTATATCACTGTTCCAAGGTCCTTTAAGTCATTGTTCTGCCAGAAGGTATCGAAAGAAGTTTCTGCCGTAAAACTCAGAAAGCTATAATATCAGGACATCTCCAAGGCTGCATATTAATTAGATTTAGTTCATTTTTTTTGCTTTAGATTAGTCATTTCTAAAAAGCATTGCTAAGATTATTCAACTTTTATTGCTTTCTCTAGTGTATTCTGAGGCTGGATACAGTCCTAGGAATTGTTCTGCAGTTCCCATAACAGGCTTTTAGATTAAATACATGGAATATTCTCAACTAGATGAGATGTATGCGGCCATTTTTTCAGTCAGAAAATATATATTTGCATTTTCATTAGAACGTTGGGTACATGTTGGATGAAAAGGCTTCTATTATAAAAGTGTTGAGCTCTCTGCTGCAAGCACTGTCATGGGTTTGGACGAGTCTGTGGTATTTCCTCAGGAAACTGCTTCACCATCAGTGAATCTAACTCTCTGCTCTGCCCCTGCTGTCCTCCTCTTTTACTCTGTCTTCACGATCCAATTCTTCCTCCTCGTTCTCATTTGTCCTCAAATAAAAAAATAAAAAAAAGTCACTCCAGTTTTATTTCCTCCTGCTTTGCCTTCTCATGTTATTTCAAACCACCTCCATTCTGGCTGTTTCTCATCTTCTCCCCCTGCTCTCCATATGCCCCTTGCTTTCTACTTTTCCAACTCCTCATATGCTTCATTAATGTGCAAACCTCCGCTCAAGCTTTCAGGAAATCTGCTCAAATAGGAAGAGTTTGTCATCACAGCTGATTATGAGGCTGCATGCAAACATTATAGATTGACGTATGAATCCAGTTAATTTGATTAAGTATTTAATAGGATTATTACAGCTCCGTTTGCTGCTGTATGCAATGAATCACCACATGCAAATAAACTAGAATGATAGACTTTAGGAACAGTTATAAGGTCCTCATTCACCATTATTAGTATTTAAAGAACCGCTTTAACATTCAGCAGACTGTTCTTTTTGATCCGACCAAAAATGGACTTCTCTGGATGTATGGAGCTGGTAAAGAAAAACATGAGAGTTTAAGCTAATTTAGTTTAAAGGTTACAGCACAAAGCAACTTATATCCCAATCAGTGCTCTGATCAAACAGGCACAATAGAACCATGATGGTGAGCAGACACTTTCTGTCACTTCAGATATGAGGCTTTTCTCTCTCATAAACCACTCCATACATTTCTCTCCTTTATAGAGAATTATCATCATATCACAGATGGCAGTACAGTACCTCGTATTTTTAGGAAAGGATCATTAAGTCGCTTTACCTTCTCATGTCTGCCTAGACGATGGTGCTTAAAGTAATGGGTACAACAAAATGTTTGCTACTTATTACAGAATGAAAGAGCAAAATGATGAACTAACCATCAACAATCTTCCTTCTCTAGTTTTATTGTGTTTATTCAGAGCAGCTACTTTTAAAATTCATCATTTGTTCTCATAAGTTATAGAAAAACAGTCTAACTGATACCATTTGAAGTTACTGTATCAGGTGCTTTATTATGGTGGAAAAGAAGCGCATCAAAAATGAATACTCTGATTTAAACCTATTGAACCCCTCCAGGTTTTGACCTGACAGGCAGAAATACAGCAGTAAATAACTTCACTCTCTGAACTTTAAAATGCATCAAACCCCTTTGGGTTAAAGAGCTCCTCTTTAATGCAGAATAACCTTTAAATGTTAGATAATAATGTGTTGCTGCTTGCCTTATTCTTTGAATTGTATGAAAGAATAATCTTTGCATCTTACTGTGTGAATTATGCATCTTACTCATTCTTGAGAAATCAGGTCATTTCATGTTTTATTTTTCTAGACTTGAGTGGAAATATGTTCAGTATAGTAAAACTACAAGCGTTTAAAGAAAACAAAATCGGTCATAGTCCATGAAGGGTTTAGGTTTCTTTTAAACCGATATTACATTTCTGTCCAACTTAAATGATCATTTTTATTACAGATAAGTTCAAACTGAAAAATGAATATAATGTTAACCAATTAATCATTTATTTTGTGGGCTGCGTGGAAAGCTTTTTTTAGGCCTAAAATAATCCAAAAAGGTTTTTTTTCTTGCCTAGAGAGCTATTAACTGGTGATGCCATGTTTCACTTGAATACACATCAAAAATGTTGACTTAAGTTTAAGCGTTCAATCTTAATCTTGAGTCTGAAACCTGAAGTTACACTTTTTATTTTTAAAATTTTATTTATTTTTTAAAATGTTTTATTTTTATTTTAAAAATAGAAAAACCAGACTTTTGCCCTAAAGACTTGATACTTGACTTGGACGCCTTGTCTGGGGCTTGAGTTTTATTAACATTTTTTATCTTATGTACTCGGAGTTAAAGAAAGCACCAGTTATGAGTTGTTAATGGTTCAAAGGGCATGTTTGCTTTAGTTATACGAAGCTACATTATTTTATCATCGTTCTAAACCTAACTTATCTCTAATATTCTCTTGCTGCTTAGCTAAAAGCAACTTGACAAGGATTCTTCCTGGGAAAAATCTCAAACCAAATTATTTCCTGTAGCCGTCATTCCGAGTATCCTGCGTTGTTCATACTGCGGACATTTGCACCCTAGATCTGAGAAACGCTACTTTTATAGTGCGTTTAAACTGAAAACAGCGAGATTATAGCATATAGACCAAAGCAGAACCCGAGTTGGGTGGCACAAAAGTCAAATCTGCCTGAATTCAGAAGTTTTCTGTCATTTTTCATCGTTTAAACCGGTCAGAGTCTGGATCTTGTTGTGATATAGTTTGAAGAAGCACAGCTAGGTTAAGCTTTTTAAAAAGCTGTTTTAATTTAGCCCTAACATGAACGTCATTCGTCCTCCTAGATCCAGAGCAGGTCCGCCATCTTTGCTCGGCCTTTTGCTGAAAATTGGCTAAAATCTTATTTGCTGCAAAGATACTATTAGAGTTTAACAAAATTATTATTTTTTTTAAATGATCTTTTCTTTTCTTTAGAGATTCTCCAGCTCAGAGTAAAACATCAAATTATTACAAGGGCGGTAGGCATGGAGAAAACACCGTTACTCTCATAAATACTCTGTACTGCTTCCATATCAGCTTTCCCGGGACTTTCTTTGGCATTTTGTTGAATTATCTTTAAACTCTTTTATTAAAAAGAAAAATAAACTTTATGGGTTCTATTTCTGTAGTTTTAAACCTTAAACATTGAAACCAGGAATCTCCCCAAATTTTTTAAAGCTAATAAAACCTTTACAAAGTAAGTTTTATAAATATTTGGATGACAAAAACAACATAAGGCAGAGAGAGTATGGTATTCTAGTATGTTAAATATTTAGGACCCATTTGTAATAATAACATTTTCTTATAACTTTTACTGTAACATTTTATATGCAAGTAAACATCAGATGAGAAATCTGTCCTGAAATAACCTCATCATCATTTCAGTCACATTGAAGTTATTTCTACACCATCACAGGCCTGTTTTTGCAGACTGCTCGAATAATTTAAATCCCACAAAACTGACGGTTTATGGAAGACTTTTGTATTATAAATGAGGGAAGCGGCCTTAAAACGTCTGGAAAAGGAGAAAAAAAACAAGTCGTTCAGTGGGTAAGCAAAGTCAAAGTGGTGTGAAAGAAGATGAGGTTTTCAGGTGGAAGAAAATAAAATCACCCAAACATGAATGGAAGTCAGTGCTCCCTCTTTCCGTTGTTCCAGAGTTGAAGTGTCTGTCTGATTCTCATCTGTGTAACCATGACAACACAGGCAGCGGAGAAAAAAAAAAAAGATTGACAGAGTTGGGAGAAGGTTGATTTTTTTTTTCCTTTTTAAGGCACTGAGGTAGGAGAAGAATGCAGAGAGTAAAAGGTGGAGGATGTAAAGAAAAGGAGCAAATATTGGGAGTGTAAACATCTCGTGATCAGGATACCTGAACACACGTGTATGTATCGATACAGGCGTGTTTTTGAGATAGGGCGTGTAAATTATCTCCCAGTATATCTCCTCCTCGTTGCTCATCACACAGTCCTGAGTGTTTGCAAAATGGGTACAAAGAGCAACTTTACTGGCATCATAAAGGTCTGCAGTATAGCCGAGTTACGATTGAACACCCAGATAAAAGGATTCTTACTCAAACATGCATCCTTATCACAGAGACACACAGAACAGACCTTTGGCAAGCAGTGATAAGCCGAGTTACATAAGGGCAAGATGATCTGCAGACAAAGAGCCACCTTATTTTTCTAAAATTCATTTTCATATTTCTGCACTCTCTTAAAACAAAACCTTCTGACTCCTAACAAAGATTTATTCTATCTACTCTTCTATTTTTAACACCATGCATCATTTAGTGATAGACGCTACTTTTGCTTTCTAACAAAGACCCAGAAAAAGCCTGAGTGCACCTTATTTTTACCCTGCAGAGGCCTGCAACGTTCCACAACATGAGTCAGCTTGTTCACATTATATTTTCTTTTCAATACTTCATGTTGCCATGAGATCTGAAATCCCAGCTTATCTAAAGAATATATCTTTGTGCTAAGAGTTTTCTGTATTATTATTCATGTAGTTAACAGCTTCTCACACACACCAACAGCCTGTTGCTTTTTACTATTTGACTTGATTTAACACTTGATGTTTGCTTTTGTGTTGCAGAGTTCACTCAGACTCCGATCCATACCAAGCGCTCAAGTATGTTGCCTCTTAGCAGATGTCTGTAATTAAGGCATTGAAGGTTTATTTGGAACCTAAATTATCTATGATTACAGATTAAGATTCCTAATCTAATTAAATCCCCAATAAAAATCGAAATGATTAATGGGCTGATTACTGATTCTGAAGTTTTTGATCGGCTTCAAATTCCTGATTACTAAGAGATCAATCTTTAGAAATGTTTTGCACTGAAAATCAGATAGATGTGCTGATTTTGATTTGCTGAATTTATCGTGACTCTAGCTTGCCATTTTCAAAGCGAGCCTAAATGATCCGAGCAGTTCTGGCCTCTGCTTCAGTCAGAGCAGCTGGGCAGGAAGTGATTAAGGACACTGTCCATTAACTGTTCAACCTGGGTTTATTCCTCTGTTTCTCTGAAGAAAATGACTTTTTTTGGACTTGCTTTCTGAAATATTTCTACTTCTGCCATGTTTTAACCAAAACCCTCTGTGTGTTTTATAGAGACCCTGTGGAAAAAGCAGTACAGAGTAGCTTTTAAATGTGAACAGAAGGAAAATAATGTATGGTTTTAATGGCTTGGAACAAGAGAGGCAACATATAGCCCATCACAGCTATTTTTAGATCAATGTATTAAATACTTCATCTGTAAATTATATTTCCAATAATGGACATACATTTATATTTTTTGAAACTGATATAAAAAAAAAAAACAGGAAAATGTGATTTTATTGTGAAACATTGTCATTGTGATTTTTAACAATAGTATCATCTTTTTTTTATGTCATCCTGTGCCTCATTTTTTTTAACTGTAGGAAATCCAGTGTTTATACTAGATTTTACAAGGTTCTTGACCTATTTTTATTTATTCTTTTTAATTAGTCTGATGTGCATTTGTTTTTTTTTTGTTTTTTTGCTCCTAATTTAGATTTTTTTTTATGTTAAAGAGAAAAAGAACATCTCTGGCATAAAGTTTTCTTTAAATGTCAAATTTTTAGTATCCAGAGTTCATCTGAGAAATCTTAGTGTAAGATTATCTGTTCTATGACGGCCGCAAACGTTCTTTAAGAACAAACATGAAGAGTAAGAAACACAGGGAGAAAGCTGTTAAAGCTGTTGTGTTAAAACAAAAAAAAACTGTATCCCAAGCTCTGAAAAGCTCACAGAGCATCGTGTGATGATGTGAAGACTATGGTACAGCTGCACATCGAACAAAGCATGACTGAAACTGACAAGCCGAGAAAGAATTAGAAAAAAGAAAACATGTCAAAGAATTTGCTCCAATCGTCTATTGCTTGGAAACATAACTCTGTCCAACACAGCTTCCCCAGGGCGACACAGGGTGGTGGTAGCGTCATGCGAAGTTGCTTTTTAATTGCAGATATGGACAAGCTGTTCAGAAATGATATGCTGATAGAAAGGGGTAAATATAGGCTGTTCAAAGAAGGACATTTGTTAGATGCTTCTAGAGGCTTGGGAATGAAGAGAAGGACGGTTGATAAGAATAAAGCAAACAATCAAACCTCTCAAATGTGTGTAGTGGGGGGCGGGGCTTAATGTTTGTCAGTGCCAAACACATGCAGATGTGCTCTTTGTTTTAAAGGCCCTTTAAAGTTGAAAAGTCAGACAAAAACTGACTTTTTTTTGGAAAGGCATTTTAGTAGCTTGTAAGTCAAGGTGAAATTGTCTATTAGGTTATTTAAAGAGACTCGATGTTCAGTTTTTCATTTTAAAATGATACAAGTCATCGTTTATATTTTGGATTATTTGTTTTTTATTTTTTCCTCCCAATTATTCCTAGAACTCCTCTTTGAAAAGCCCTGCCCTAAAGGACTTAACAGTGTATGGACTAGGGTTATATAACTGTTTTTATCATCATACTGACCACTTTTAAAGAAGACTTTCCTTCAACCATTCGCCATTCACAGCGTTGCCTGTCAGTATGAGGATAAGAAGGCAACTTGAAGTTAAGCACCAGCCTGAGGGCGCAACAAAACCCTGGGAGGGAAGCTGGTATTGAACGCACTTCCAAACGCAAGACACCCACTGAGCCGCAGCCGTCCTCAGACATACAGATGTAATTGGTTTTTATAAATGACGGATGCAGAAGTATGCCAGATATTTCCAGGGACATGTAAAATCTGCAAAACCATGCATGTGTTTTCTCTCTCACTCACTTCACAATCATGCGATTCTTTGTGTCGGAGCTGCACATCAAATTCAAATCGGAAAAAATTTAGTGGTTGTTCAAAAAGTTCTGCTGTTATGAAATGTATGGAAACATACTTCTTGTTGTTCACCATCCAGACCTGCAGTAAATCACCAGTAATGAGCACAGATTTGCCTCCACGATTTTAAGAGCTGTGCAAAACCCAAGCATGGTCTGTGGTATATGATTTAAATGACCCTGAACAGGATCTGATCATTGATGTTTGAATTATGCTTCAATGTTTGCACCGTTTCCCAAAAAGGCAGAGGTAGATTTAAGAGAAGTTCAATGAGCCGCAGTTCTAAGCAAGACCTAATGCATGGAGATCAATGGGAGGTGTGAGTCAGACAAACCGAGAGGCAGGTCACGGTTAATCTAATCATGTCTCAGTGCAACAGTAGCTTTGATTCGCAGAAAAAGGGAAAAAAAACAACGCAATAAAGCACGAGTGGCTACAACAGAGCAGAACATCTTGTTAGGTTGAAAACAAAACTGATGAAATATAGATGATTTAGGTGTTTGCTGATGTATTCTGGCTTCTGTTCGGCCTGTTGTTAACAAACTGAAGATTTGGAAAGAGCGACATAAACAGAGACGCAGAATGCTCTCAGCGGCGGTGACGATCAGATTTCTTCGAAGGTCATAAACTAGAGATGTAACAGTTTCAGTTTTCTTTAATTTCTGATTTTTATAGGGCATTGATTACAGTCACAGGACAAAGCAATCAGTTGTTTTTTAATCATATATTAGAGCTAAAAACAGCTGCAGGATGACAGGAGGGCACTGTAGGTGAAAAGACATCCACAGGGGTTCAATCACTGCTGTTTAGCCTTTAAGCTGGAAAGGGAGGCAGTCTTGGGGCAGAACTGATGAGTCGGCGTGGAGCAGGAGCTGCACACCTACAGTACATGTAGTGTGTTTTCTGCACAGACCTGCAGTACTGATGGGAAGCAGGAAAGAAGAGGTCGTTTTGATTCATGTGGCCTTAACAGGATATACATTTAGAATTACATTTTTATAAGCAGACAGTTTGGTTCAACACACACCTGATCTGCTCTGTTTAACTTTTTGCACATGCTGAAGTTTGGGAGTGAAGGCTAACGTACAAACCTGCCCTAACTAAGAAGAACAGGGATGAGCATTTTCCGCAGATCTGCGGATTTCCGTGTTATTTTCCGTCAAAAGTATAATTTTCATGAATCGTGTAAATCCTTTGATATATATTTGTCATAGATTTTGATTTATATGCTAACTATATCTTTATAATTTCTTTCACAATTCATTTCCAAAAGATGAGTATTATGTGTTCTTATGAGAGTTCTTTGATAATGTGGTTGTAGATATATGTTGCAGAAAATAATCAGTTTTCATTTAAAGGAAAAACTCCAGAATTGATTGTGCCATTTTGATGTATTGTATTCACCTTGATAGCCCACCAAGCAGGAATATTTTTTTAACAAAACTGCTGAAATTGGGTGATGAAATGAATGGTTTTGGGGTTGCTATATTGCCAAAGAGCTACTCCAGAAGCTTCCGGGGGCTTCGCTCCTGGAACCCCGTCTACTTTTTAGTTTTTTTTTCACATTTTCCATTCTCATCCCTGGAAGTTGGATTAAAACAAGCCATTATAAGGAATGATGGACAAATAACCTTATTTTGGTTTCTTTTTTTAAAGCAACAAAGGACAAAGCTGGATTTACACTAAACCGATAAACAGCACTGGTTCAAAGAAATACCAACAGTCCAAATCTATCTCCCTGTAGATCAGTATGAAAAGGGGAACAAGTTAAATTTGTTTGAAAACCACTCTTTCATATTGCTGTTTAACCCCTTTATTACCAAATAACAGCATTTTTCATGCATTTAATACACAGCTGTTACCTTACATCTAACATCACTTCAATCTTATTCTAAAGTAGCTGAACGAGGTAATATGTGGAAGAAGAAGGATTTCCAGTTTGACTATCTTTTAACCTTTCTGCCATTAAAGTTTTAAAGCAGAGGCAATATGAAAGCATGTGTGTGAAGAGCGCTCTTTGTGTATATCCTGTGTAAATATTATGGATCCTGAGCTTAACTCTGAGGTTTCCTTAAAACTTCCAACATTTCTAAATGGAGCATTTATTTCATCACAGATGAAAAGAAAAAATAAAGTGTTATTTTGTGGGAAGTCGGCCTGTTATCTGTTGAAAGTCTCGCTCTCTGGCTGTCTTATTGAACTGCACACAGGTTTCGGTAAATAGAAAGTATTTTCACATCAAAAGGCTTCTTGCCTTTCTGTGCCTCCTCTTATTATATAAACACCTCACCGGCACTGACAATCGCTACCCTGAGGAGTGTTGTTAATGCAACCTTAGGAGGGTTTGGATTTAAAGAGGAATAAAAGCTGATTTCTTTGTCTTTTTTTTTTGAGCCAACTATGTACTGCATTAGAAAATCACAGTGAAATCAGAATAAAATCAAAGGTTAGTGGTGTTTTTTTTTATTTTTAAGCAAATCCTCTTCTAGCTTCTCTAATTCTGGTGTTGATACAGCCTTTCTCCTCCTGTTTATGTCTTGTAACAAACTGGGCTCCTTAAGCTCCGTGTATATGTAGATGATAAAACGCTGATCCTTGAAGGAACAAAGAAAATAACAAAGGAAGGAGGTTGAAACACTGAAAAAGAACAAGCAGGCTGTTTAATCTTCTCTCTGGGATTTGATTCTGACCGCAGCAGACCTTATCATCCTCTTAGGCTATCGCTTTCTTTTCCTTGCATAAACTTATTTTTCTATAAAGCACAATAAATCAGAAGTCTGCCCTCTGATAAAACAAAGCCTGGGCTCAGTGGGATTTTAGGCCAGGAAAGATTAGCTGGAGGATCTCCTTCCTGGCCTTAGTAATCAGATGATGACTTGATTATAATAAAGCTGCTACAGACCAACAGAAAGCTTGACCGATTTTTTAAATGGTTTCCATCCCTGAACTGCTCAGTGCTGGTTGCCCAGCCTGCAGCCTGCCTGCCAACTTTAACTGTATTTCTACATGACTTATTGACTTTGTGTCCGTCTCTCAGTTTTTCCTGACTCTCTGATTTTTACCCTCTTATGTTTCTGCCCGTTTCTCTGCAGCAGTGCCAGAGTGTTCAAGAAATGCAGCTTGTGAATAGATATTTTTTTCCCAGTACTGAGAAAAGCTGACAACATTCACAGGAGGAGCTTTGAGATGACAGTTTTCATAACATCTTTTCTTCTGTAGAGACATCCAGTTTTTAGCTGTTGGGTCTATGATTAACTATGATCCCCATATATTATCTCCAGAATAATAATAATTATTTTCTGCATTTTTAAATGAATTTAAGTATAGAAGAACAGCAGAAAATGTTAGTTTAAAGTTTATCCTTCCCTTTATAAATGGTGGACACCTCGTCTAGCTGTGGATGCAAACGCTCTGACCAGTCAGCCTTTTGATCTACATATATTCTGTTATAGTTTAGCAAATTAATGAGGTTTCAAGCTTTCCTGTAAACCAAACGGGATCCAGCAAAAAAAGATTTGGGAACCACCGACCGTCTCCTTTGTTTCCTCTGAAACATGAAACTTCACCATGTTTAACTTTTCATGTTGAACAAAAAGTGTCATCAGAAGTGAGCGCCTTCTTCTACAGGTTTGCTGTGTTTCTCTTTAAGAGATAGAGCAGCAGAGGGTTCAGATGAGTAGAAGACGAGCCCCTGCAGTCCAGAGAGTTCAGAGGAACATCTGCATTTATCTCTGAATGTTAGATTATTATGACTGAATTTATTTTTCATCTTTTTTATTCAGAGTTGTGCCCTTTATTTTTGTCTTTGATGTCCTTTCTTTCCTTCCTTCTTTCTTTCGTTATTTTCTTTATTTATTTGTTAATGAATTTCCCTCTCCTGTTTTCTCTGTCTTATCTCTGTTCTTTCCTCCTTTGACTCTTTCCTTCTGTCTCTTGTATGTTTTGTCCTTTCCTTTCTCCTTCCTTGTGTCCTCCCTTGTTCCCTCTCATGCATTTCCTCTTCCTCCCTTGCATCCTTCCTCATGCTTTCCTTCCTGCTTCCTTCTGGTTTCACGGTGAACTTTATCACTATGTGTGTTGGAATCAACATAAAGGCCTGAGAGCTGTGGAAAGCTGAGTCTGGTTTAATCCTGGAATTGGTTCATGAAAAAAAAGGGGAAGGAACTCCAAAACTCAACTAATTTCCTTGCATTTCTCTGGCGTTGCACTTTCAGAGTTTTTGTTTAGTTTATATAACTGTTGTAAAGAAATGTCTGCTTCAGACTGTAAAATATGTGAAAAGATCATTTAAATCTTTTATTATTCCTGTTTAAGTTATGGATTTTGTCAAGTATGTTGTCTTCTTGACTAGAGAACATGCTTTTCTTCATCTCTTTATCATGTTTTGTTAAGGTTTTATGTTCTTCTCAACACTAACTAGAGAAAGAAAATGTTTAGAGTAGCAGGCCTGCTGTGCTCTCCAGCTACAGAGAGCTTTTGACAAACTGTTTTGTTTGAAACCGACTTAACAAGAGGTCAGTTTATCTCTGCAGTCACAGCTCTGTGATTTCTCAACACAATGCTGCTGTAACACTCTGGAGCCGCGGGTGTTGAGTTAGACTTTCATCTACTGTTACCTTTTAGGTTTGCAGAAATGGGCTGAACTTCCTTTCAAAGCAACAAGCAGCTGGACAGATTCTGTTTTCTCTGAACCATTGTCCTTCTTACAGAAGTCCAACAGTTCTCAAGTCGTTTTTCAGCGCATACATCTGCACTAGACACCATCTAATGAATTTTATTTAAACTTTATGTCATAGACCAGTCCAAAGCACCCATTTCTAATTGCTGATGTCTTTCCATAAAGATTAACATGTAAATAAAAGACAAAGGTGCATGTTGAAGCTTTCAGATTGCTATAAATTATTATTTTCTCATCCACCTCATAGTCATGCCTTAATTTGATGATCAAAGTAAACTATATCTATGTATTTATATAAGGAAACAAAGAGTGGAAGAGTCCAAAGTGTTTAAAGGCTTTTGTGAAGCTCTGTGGATGGGGATAATCCTTCCATTTCTATTTTAGTTCACATCTTGGTGCTAATGGAGGGTTCATGTCTCCACTTACTCCCTGCTGTTCATGCTGAAAAACATCATAAAATCAACCGATATATTTGATTAATGTCGCATTTGTTTGCAGCTTTTTAAAGCTTTTTTGAAATTTACATTGTTCCTTTCCATGTTTTGAGTATATTTAGAGCATCTGACAGGGCTGGACGATGGTCAAAATTTATTCTTTTTTTTAATTCCGGTCAATGTGATATTTCGGTATCGATGTAGAAAAAACAAAAGGTTTAGAAAGACAGCCAAGAATATCCACAACATTGGTCTTTACAAACTTATGGCAAATAGTTTTCAGTGTTTATGAAAATCCTCCAACATAACATTTAATAAATATTAGCTTTGAAAAACAAAAACACATGAAACTACATGAAAACCTGGAGCATCAGTCAGCGACCAAAGCTATGTTTATAGACTGTGATGTAAATTGAAATATCAGAAATGTGTATAAAAGTCATATCAGCAATACTGCATTAAACATATTGCGATATATATTGATATTAAAATATTGTCCAGCTCCTGCATCTGAAAGCATTTTAAGCTTTTACTTTAAGGATGGTTTGGTCACATGATGAGATTGATTGTTAGACCAGCTGTATGTGATCTTCAGGAACCTTCAATGCATTTACTGTCTTAGTTTTAGGTGTCGTCTCCTAATAACTGTGGATTTTATAAACCTATCAGATGTTATTTCCAGACTCAGTCAAGCCTGGACTGATGATGACCTTTAAATGAATTTCTTTTTGTTTTTTACTTGAACTTATATTATGAAGTTTGGGTTAGTTTCCATACAGATATAATGAAACTTGTAGTTGTTAACCTTAGTCAACCAACCGGCTGCTGGTCATTGAAATGTGCAAACATTGAATGTCTGACTGGTTGAGCCCTCTGCTTTCAGACATTTGGTATCTATTACAGATAATCAGATCTTTCCTAGGGAAGGTTAAGACTCAATAACTGGTGTTTTATTTGAGTTTTCCTGATTCTTTTTTCTATTTCCAAGGACAGTTTACTATTTATTCTGATAATTTAACTACATTTTTTTGTGGTCTTTTTGGTTTTGCGGCAGGCAGCAAATCAAGGGGCATCATTCCTCCAAAGACTGATTTATAGGTTTCCAAAATTACTGTCCGGATTTGTTTTTCACAGCATTTTTTTGGACAAGCATTTCCAAGGTGACAGGAAGAGAGGTGGCAAAGGTCAACTGTCCTCAAACACTGCAACTGGCAGGCTCGGACGTGACGGGTCTCTAAGTCAGCCTCAATACGCAGGACAGAGCAGGAGACTTTATTTAGTCGACAGCTGTGGAGAAAAGTGCTTCCTTACTTTACTTGCAGCTGCCTTAAATCAGGTCAAGGATCTGTCTGAGTGAAGGGGGGGGTGTTTGAAGCTGGATGATGTGGTGAAGCCTTAGAGAGGCAGAGACAGCGCGGGAATGAAGATGGATGCTTTGCTGCTAAAGTTAAAGAGCTGTACTGTTTGGCAGACAGTGACATGTTCTGCAGTGCTTTTAGCAGAACTAGAAGGGGCAGAGTTTCTACTGATTTGTTGGATTTTCCTGTGGTTTTTGGCATCCATAATGTTTTTTTTTTCTTATTTTGATTCATTTAAGGTAACCTTTAGTTTGTTGATACAAAAGTCATCATGTATAATACAGAAAATGTAAGTAGAAACCAGATTTAAACTCTTTGAAAGCATCATTTTTAAATTTAAAGGTTAAAAAGGCTTTAAAAGGTATAATGGGCCAGCTTAACATAAGAAAATTATCAAATGAGACTTTTAGTGGCCAGTAGATTGTTATTGTCACTGTTATTAATCAGACATGTGAACATAGTTATATCGACACGTTTTTTTTTTTCCGCTTCTTCTTCTCAGGTGGACGTCGCCGCTCAGAGCCAGACGAGGCTGAGCTGCTGAAGGTCAGCAGGAGATTGGTAGAGGATGCTGTCAGCCGGGCTTTGCAACAATATAAACAGGAAACACTTCAAAACGGGGGTGGGCCCAACACCGCCACGGTCCAGCCACCTGGAAATCCAGCGGAGACGGACACTACAGCTAACTCCTCCACAGACAACCGGAAGTGACATCTCTGGACAGAGACGGACAGACTTTCAACAACCAAACGGCCCAGAAAAGATCCGCCGGCCTGCCTAAGGAGGGGGAGGAGTCACTCAAAACCAGAACCTGTCAGCCTCCAAAGCACCTAAACTAGCTGGGCAAAGTGCCGAATAGTTAGTTATTATAGCTTCACTTCTGTGCTTGCTAACACCTTGCTAGTGTTTCTCCGTTCTCCAGACCTGGACGTTTGTCCTGGAAATAAACAAAGTGTTCCTCTAAACGTAGAGACGGTGATTTATATTCAGTAGAAAAGTTTGGTTACCCTTCAGCTGCACTTAAAATGAGCTCAGTAACGTCCTTAAAATCAGTTGCAGGTGAGGACCTTTTTTTGAATGCTCTTCTCGATGAATCATCCGCTCATCACTGTGTGGCCTGAGCTGGTCTGATTCTTCCAGGGTGTCGGACTTTTGTCCTTAAAAGCTTTTGTTAATCGGGCCTTCATCTCCAGGACAAGGATTTCCTTTAACCTTTCAGCATTTTATCTCTTTTCTTTTTTTTTTTCCAGATGTCTGCCTCCAGCAGGTCACAGAAACATAAGCTTTAAGTGTTACATTAGCTGAGTGTCCCTCTCTGAGACAATCAAACACCACCTCTCCTGATCGCAGGTCCTGAAGCCGAGCTGGACTCCAGCGTTCGATCCACAAACATCCTTCTTCCACGCAGTGCTTTAGAATAACAGATTACTACCAATAACACTAACTCCACAGAGTCCAGGAGGATCGGAGGCGGATTCAATGCTCGAAAATAATACAATGACTTGTTGCCAAGAACACATCCGTACTTGATTGATGCCAAAACTGACACCGTTGTATTGTTTTCCTCTCTCTTGTCTGCTCTTTTTTTTTGAAAGCGTGAAAATGACTTTTAAAGAAACAGATTATTTATTCGATGTCTACCATTTAAAACTTCAGGCAAACTGTCGGTTGAAGACGCGCTGGAGTCTGGCTGTTTGAGGCTCCTTGTTTTTTGGTGTTTTTTTTTTTATCAGCTCGCAGGTTCCTTCATTAGGAAACTTTAATTTGTTTTTATTTTATTTTCTTGCATTGTTTGTGGTTTTGCAGTTTCACTTCAAAATAAATCCCTAGTGGTGTGAAATCCGAAGATTGGATTTTCCAAAAGGCTCGTTGATGTAATAAATACTGAAAGATGATAAAAAGATAAACAGATTCATTTAATTATTTTTACATTTATATTTGTATTAGTACTAAAGCAGAATCTGTTCTCTAATAGTGAAATTTGATTTCATTAGAAAAATATATATGTTTTTAAGTTAATTATCTAAAAGTACAACTAGATTTTTGAAAACCTTGAAAGCACAAACTTTAAATTTTCCATTTAGCCGTTTTTGATTTCAGCTTTAAGGATGAACTAAACTCACCTCACCTGTGCTTCAAGTGGCCTTCTGTCACTAAAAAAAAAAAAACAAAAAACGTTTTTTAGGTTATAGTTTTGTTGTAACTTGACGTAGTAATCCTTAGGGGATATTTTAACCGGGATGAAGAGATCTCCTAAATGTCAACCTTTGGGTAAAGATTTTGTAGTAAAATTAAAAGAAAAAAAACCTTTGTTAAGATAGGCTGTGCTTGAATCTGAGTTGTTTTCAGTTTTCTCTGTTCTAAAGTGGACAGCTTTGAGCTGTAAAACCAACCGTCACTGTGGGCAGCAGCTAACCTAGTCTTAATGTAGACTTTTTAAGGCTTTTTTTTTGTTGGTTTTGATCATTTGCTGTCACCAGATCCTTAAATCTCCAATCCCCTTTAATACACAAGTTGTCCCATTGGCCTCTGTGACCGTTCATCTGTCTGTGAGTGTGAGTGGAACAGTGTGTTTTTTCGCTCAGATTGTTTCCACAGGGTATTTGTTCAGCGGATCCCTTTAGAAACTCCAGGTCTGTATCTGTCATGACAGCATTTTGTTGTGTGTGAGCAACGAATGAGTCTTTTTTTTGTTCGTCTTTCCATGTATCCACATGTATGTTGGGTGGGGTGAGCGTGTGCTCTTTGTACCGAGTGTCGTGTATTTTGTTTTGTCATGTCCGAACAATAAAACAGGATATGAGATTTAAAACCAATATCCATCTCTGTGTCTCCTTGGTCTAGATTTATATAAAATCTACTGATCTGCATGTCATATATCCACTATATAGCCTAAAACTAAACATCTATCTGATGTTTATTAATCAGGGCTTTTTGACAAACGGGCCAATTTAACACTCCTTACTTTAGTTGCACATTTGTCAAATTTAAGACTGTTAAATAATTTCTAAATTTGTCCCACTTTTAATGTGGGATATTTTTCTAAATAATAAGTAACTTGGATAGAAAAAAATGCATCTTAAAGCAGCAATATTTGCAGTCCAGCTTGCAGCAGCTCTTGAAGTCAGTTAGATTGTGACTAAATCTCTTTTTCACGTCCGTTTGGGAATACCCTACTGATATCCATATTTCGTACTTAGCCTTTTCTAAATCAAGAACTCACTGGAATGCTAAAAAACACATTTCTTTTTTTAGCAGACAGCTAAATGTGTTGGGTAAATATTGACTAATATTTGCAACTGTTCATCTACATAAAAAAAAAACGATTAAACCTTTAGTGATCAACACTGAAGTACTTCTGATGGTTCTTTGAGCTGCTTCTAAACATTGTGGCTTAAAGGTTTCCTGCTTGGGTCCTTTAACCCATAATATGTTCTAACAAAGGTTTTAGGAAACTTTATCTTCAAAGGTTTCTGTTGTCTACTTGTACAAGGACAAATAGTTCATTTCTAGACAACAAAACCAAACATTTTGCGGGACATTCCTGCAGCTCTTCTGGTGCTATTGGAAGCTTCTCAAGTCCATTTCTGTCCTTTTGTTTTCATCAAACTGTACCATATTTTACATTAACATAAAGATTTATACTCTATTTGCCTCCTTTTCCTGACTGATATGATGCAATTCGATGAATTAGTCATTGAATACTTCTCTGTTCTGCATCACTGCAGCTACTGAGGAGGATCTAAACAGGGCAGCTGAACCTTGAGGTCCACCAGGTTTCCCATAAGTGATGAAAGGTGCTTTATGAAGAAGACTGAATAACCTCACTATTATCTTTTTTTTTCAAGGAATCTCAAAACATAATCTTACCTCCATTCTCTTCTGAGAGCCCTGAAAGTATTCAGTATTATTAAGGTGTCATAAAACATTGTAATGGATTAAGCCTCAAGTGCTCCCTACCTGTGATGGCTGATTGCTCTTAGGGAACAGAGCTATTTATGGGTGGAAAAAAAGCACTTTACATATCTGATGTTTATTAATCAGGGATTTTTTTCTTTTTTGCAAACTGTAAAAATTTAACACTCCTGGTTCATTTAATGGCCCCATTTATATGCAGTTTGAAGCACCACAGCCAACTTGTCCAAGCCTCATATTGGAGCTTAAAGTATGCTAATTTTAACCAGCGTTCCCAGTTTGAGTACACGCACACAAGAGCTGATTGAGTAAACTAAAAGGGATGGCGGACTGCAGCCAAAATAGAAATATTTTTATAGAAAAATGTTGCATCTTTGGTTTGGTGTAGATTTCACTCAGTATGAGAAATAGTTGGAGTCTGAAAGCTAGATTAGGATTTTCATTTGATTAATTCCGTTTAAATTTGTTCCCCCATAAGCTAATGGGACAGTAACACAAAAATAAAGAAACTTAGACAGAATGTGTGATTTTTTCAGAACGACTTTTTTTCAGTTTGTTGTATATTTAGCTTAGGTACTTATCTAGCTCGATGAGCTAATTTGAGAGCTCTGTATAAAGCATTGATAGAAAGAAACTGAGCACAAGGCTAGAAAGCATGAAGCCAAAAAGTTCCAGAGGAGTGATTATGTTTAGAACAAGGATTCAATGGATAACCCAGTGAGAGTAGATGAGGTAGATTAAAAAGTAGCAGGTCTGCATCTAGAATTAGATCTACTATTGTAGATATTTCTCCTTCCATCTGTCCTCTGCTGTCTGGGACCAAATCATTTCAAGGGGCTTTTTCTTATGCCAGTATCCTACTTTGGTTTTAGAGTTTTTTCTGAAAGATTACTCCTTTTTATTTTGGGTTTTAAGCTTTGTGTCTCCTATGTTTGTTAGTAAATAAAGTCATTTGTGCATGTTTACAATAACTGAGGTATGATACTGCTCATGTGCACTGGGGGTTAAACAAAGAACTAATGCAGCTAAGCCAGTTAACCCATTCCAGCAGATTTGTGAAAATAATAAAGAAAAGCCCCACATCTAATGTTAAAAAAAAACAAAGGATTCCAGGTGGGTTAAGACTCAAATAGTGTTTGGAATAGATAGATGACTGGTTCTTACCTTGATGCATTTTCCTCCTTTTTTTTGTTTTGTCGGAACGGTAATTTTCTTTTTCCTTAAATTTTCTGATTGGAGCCTCAGAGGGAAGATTTGCTAGAACCTAAAGTTACTGTAGATTGATTGATTTTAATAACCTTAGTGGGTCTTTGACCACACTAAGCTGTTGCTGTTTTTTAATAGACATATACAGGGGTTGGACAATGAAACTGAAACACCCCCCATTTTAGGCTGGGAGGTTTCATGGCAAAATTGGACCGGCCTGGTGGCCAGTCTTCATTACTTGCACATTGAGTCTCACTTTTCTTTACACAATATGTGTTTACCTATTGAGGATTTACCTGTAATACTGTACCTAATACATGAAAAGGTTTATTTTAAGATCCGGCTGGTTCACCAGTCAAACTATAAATTCTCTTTAGATCACAGACAAATGATGTTACAGGAACATCTGTGCAGAATATGGACTGGAAGCCCCAAGATCAAAGTGGGGAACACCCCCAAAGGTGTTGGAGAATGACCGAGCTAAGATCCTGCGGGACTTCCAGATCCAGACAGACAAGATGGTAATGGCGAACCAACCGGACATTGTGGTGTTGGATAAAGAACAGAGGAAAGCCGTTGTGGTGGATGTAGCAATACCAAGTGACTACAGCATCAGGAAAAAGGAGCACGAGAAACTGGAGAAATACCAGGGCC
>JAUZNJ010097436.1:0-21662 GCA_034780135.1 Jordanella pulchra
AGTGGTTGAAAAACCCCTTAGTTTTAACTGTGCGCTAGCTACAGCTTGGTTTTCTTCATGCACATATAGCAAAAATGACAACTATGTGGAAAAGTACACGGAAAGATTAATGGCAAAATGTTGTTTTTATGTTTTGAATTAGAAATCTTTTTTTTTTAACTAATAGGAGTTAAATAAATCATAAAGAAAACATAACATTAACAAGCAAACAAGGTCTCCCTTTATAAATGTAGTTTGGCAGACATGGAGCCACATATCATTTGCATCAAAATGAGCTTCTCCTTTAGCCTAATGAGTCATTTTCATCTCTATATGCCAGCAGCTGTACAGCAGATGTGCATAGATGATACCAAAGTGTAAAGCAGCTCAAAGGATAAAGAAAGTTAAACCTCTCTACCTGAAGGTGAACTGAGATTCTGCAACCTGGTCTCAAAAACAAACTTTATGTTTATGTATTTATTGCCAGATGTTGCGAAAACATCACTTGTTCACATCATGCTATTACAAGAGAGTTTAAAAAAGCATTACAAAAGATGATCCACTGTTTAAAATAAATTATGCTGAACACTATGGAGGTCCTGAACAGGAGTTTTGACCCTACAGTAGCCCAAGTCATTTGATACTAGGAACTTGCCATTATTTCCTGGCCTCTTATTTTAGACTAAGTACTTTGAAAACTCCTCAGCTGTCCAGTTCAGTAAGAGAACAGAGTTCACATTATCAGGATTAGATCCCTCTTAACTTCCACACCACTGACCTTCAAGAAGCTGCAGTTACTGCATCTTGCTGATGAAGCCTGCAGGAAAAGATAAACCTGGTCTTTCAGTTGAACATCATACAGTTTAACAGTTTGGGTTTCATTTTTATTTATTTTTTTGTCTCAGCAGCCTTCTGGGTAGGACCCGAATCTGAAAACATTTAATTGCTGTTTGAGACGAAGCAGGTCTCAACTAAGACACACAATAGATGAACACAGTTCAGAAGTACTGAAACCATTTGTTTCAGTAATTCTTATCAGTACCAGCTTTCAAATTTAGACACCGAGAGCCTATTTAGATGAACTGTACTTGAAAAGCTAGAACATTTCAGGTAATATGCATTAAATCGGCTTTGATCATCTTTCAAAGACGCATTTGATTTACAGATTAGTGTAAAAGAGCTCCAGAGGAATCGATTGAACCATCGTGATGTTTGGGGGGGGGAATAGATTAGTGAGAAAATCAGAGTTAATTGCATTGAATACCTTGTTGCAATATTCTATAGTGTTATCGTAAGTGCATATCTTTCTAATGTTCTGTAGAAAAGATTTTGAAAACGTACAGAAATATTTTACTATCCAGGCACAAAAAAAATTAACTCCACAAATCAGTGGGGGTGCAGTAGACATAAAATCCACTAACAACTGGTGTGGGGAGCTTTGATTTGACACTTTTCTTGTTTACCCACCGTATGTTTCAGAGTCACTGAACGCGCATTAGATCGCAGAGGTTATTGTTACATTTCTGTGTTTTCGTTTGTCTAGTTCTTTGGACGCCTGTTTGACTTTTTCCAAATCTAAATCCTTAAATAAAATGGGAATTTCATATAAATAACATGAACGGCTTTGATTGCAACATTAACTGAATACTTTGTAATAAATTGGGAGGTCCCTCCCAAAGAAGAAGAAGTTGAAACTGATCATGTTTGCCTATGAGTGGGGTACAGCCAGTGCAGCTGCTTGAAAGGTTATCCCAGAGTTTTTATTGTAAACATCTGCTGTTTTTGTATGAACCTGTTTGGCGCACGTTGGCGTCACCGTTTGCTCACACAGACGATATTAAAATATCTCAGTGGTGTTCGGAGTAACTAAGGCTGCTGCTTAACGACAAAATCATGTGTGGATTTTTTTTTTTTAGTTCAGTTTTAGGGCTCTAATAGACATAAAGATCCTCATTGCTTTTAAATGTTCCCAGGAAGTCGTTCTCTTCCCATGTTGTCCAAACCCGGCGATCAGCTTTCAACCTCCAGCTCCTCATAGCGGCTCCAGTTTCTCTGTTTTTGCTCTGACCCGGAATCTGTTCCTCCAACCTTGATCATGATCATTTTCTGCAAATGCATTTGACCAGGCCGATGCAACAGACTGTGATTTTAGCAAAGCAGGATTTCTTTTTCTTCTGTTACCAAGCATAAAACCTGATCCAAGCCAGCTGATGTGAATGTTTCTGCTCTCCTGTTTTCGTCTCGGAGAGGGAGGCGAACGTAATAAATTCAGCCGTTCTCATCAGAGGATCGCAGCTCACACTATTAGCATCACAGATTGAATTTCATTATACAACAAGGAGAAAATTCCACACATGTTAATGATTTTCTGGTCTATTTTAAGCTTGTGTTCATTAATTAGAGCATAAAATTATATCAGCTGTTTACAGAGCGCTCATTTATAAAAGAGGTGTTATTGCATAAAGAAATGCTAAGAGGTCAGCCTTCATTTATCTTTACTATGGGCCTACATGGATGCAGGTTGCTGAGAAATAGATCACGAAGAAGAAAATTATTGCGCCTGCTGCTTAAAATGTACAGGGAACAGGAAGGCGGGGATGGGAGGGGCTCTATCACTCAGCAGAATCCTGCTTTGGATTCCCGTGGGTAAAGTTGGCGCAGGTTTATACAGCTGCGGAGTTTAGATGAGCGGACACAGCTGCTATCTGAGAATGTGAATGAAGTTAAACTTGGACACAGCGGTCAGTAATCTGCTGGCGGCACGGCTCGAGTGGCCACACGCTGTACATGGAGATCACGGTTTGTGTTTGGAAAGTCTCAAATGAGCAGTTCCAAGGATTTCCGGAAGATGAGGGGTAGAAAAAAAACGGACTGAGATTAATGGCATACATGCATTCACTGCGTGCTATCGGGGTTGCAGGAGGGAGTAAGATAACAGGATTTCTGGTTGTGATTACGCTGCTAAAAATCAAAGGAGGCAGTCCACTGCTCCAGTCAATACAGGCTTTTTTCTTCTCCTAAAGCCTCTGAAATGTCTACTTTCACTTTACATCAGCATGGGAAGGAGGAATAGTTACCTGGTTTTATAGCTCCTGCAAATCAATTAATCAATCAGCTTTTAATCATTGAAGCTTTAAATGGGGCAAATAAAGCTGCATTCAAAGTCGATGTAGTAAGATATGGCAAAGCGGAACCAGTAAACGTAAAATTCATTTAAAGGATTTAAAACTAGCAGAGCAGTTTAAGATTTATAATTATAGATAACTATCCTTTGATGTTTATTAGTTTTAATGACAAAATAATCTTTTTAAAGACTTAATTTACATTTTGAACACCTGTGTTTCTTGCAAGCAGCTGGTAGAACATGGTTTGGATCAACCAAAACCCTTTCTACTGTTTATATTACCACCACTTTATAGTGGTGGACGGTGCACCAGTGAGCTTTATCATCCATACTTTTAGTGGTAATTTTGATAACATGTGGAGCAGATTTTTTTTAGTTGCCCAGCAGAAGCCACATCGTTTTACTAACCTTGTGGACTCTGAATCCTCGGCTGTAGTTTGGAACACAGACTGTATATATAAAAAACCTATCAGTGGGGGTCAGACACCATATTTTTTTCAATCTTCTCTAACATTTCTGATCTGGTGGTTTCCTTCATACTAGTTTAAAAAGTTACTGACTTTTAAAAGCTGGGATGAACTATTTTTCTCTTTTTTTAACAGGCTGAGGAATAAAGTGTCATCAGAAAAACTGTAGGTGGATTTATTGGAAAAGATATTCGCATAGTCCTTAGTTTATGATGTAAAGGGCACTGAAGAACTGACACTGTGGTCTAGTTTAGCTGCTTATAAAATTAGAAAAATGCATTGTTGACACAGATTATAGTAATTCATAATCTGTAATGTATCTAGTGTAAGTATTCAAACATTTAGGTTTTTTTCCCCCTATTTTATCTTGTTAAACGTCAATTTAAATGTATTTTGTTGTGATTTATTGGATGATCTGACACAAAGTAGTGTACAGTTGTGGAAGGAAAATAAAGAGCATCTTCAGGTGTGGACTTTAACTGGGCCGTTCTAACAGAGGAGTACCTCTTAGCCTAAACTGTTGCACTGAAGCTCTGGCTGTAGGTTTAAAGTCACTGTCCTACTGGATTATAAACCTTCCCCTCAGTCTCTCTTCAGACACTCTTTCTTTTAACAGAAGGTTGTTTTTTTTTTATCTTAATTTTACTAAAGGTGTATCCACACCAGAAAGGTCCTTTAATTCCTTTGTTTTGTCTGGACCAAACAAGACTTTTAGATTTTTTGTTTGGTCCAGTTAGTATTTGTGCTATTCTGTTTGCAAGTGGCCTAAAACTTGACGGTCATTTCTCCCATTGCTCATCAATAACTGTGGCAGGATGGAGCCAAGAACCGGAAATGGAGGAAAACTTCTATGAATGACCTCTGTTTTTACCGCCTTAAAATCCCAAGAGCAGCTCACTTAATGTAGATATCAAGACTTTTTGATTTTTTTGACTGTATCAGAGAAGGCCTTCTTCAAGCTGAGAAAGATCCACCACTTGCTGGCAGCAACGTTGCTAAGCAACAGAAAGCATAACAGGTGTGATTTTGATGCTACTTTTTTAAAACTACAGTAACTAAATAGACTAAAGATCCAAAGAGGTATTTGGACCAGTTTGTCTTCACACCTGAAGCGAATCAAACCTTTCAGAGGGTTGTGATCCAGACCAGAGTTTACTGGTTTAAATACACCCTAAATTCAATAGTTGATAGTTGTGTCTGCTTCAGATTCTCCCTCTGAAACTTACCGTTAGCCCCTTGGCTTCTTCTCTAATAGACATTCGGCTCGTTTTGATGAATGACCCCGGTGAATCACTGTTGTACCATCCTATCTCCACCTTTAGTTGACTGCTTGAACCTAAAGACAGAATATCGAAGTTCTCCAGGTATGAGTACACATGCTAGGCAGCGTACGAACCATTAAACCAGGCCAGAGCAGTTGAAAGAACAGTTCCTTTACAAGCTTTAAGCGCTTCCTGCATTTGCTGCTGTATTTATTTACTTTGGTTTTTCCCTGCCAGCGAACAGAGCAAGTTTTCCCCTCACAGTCTGCTGCTCCTGTGTCACAATATTGATGTGATCTGTGTCGACTTGGTGCATCCCCTGGTTTGTTACTGAGTCAAGGGGCTGGACTGCAGCGTCACAGGTGCGACGCTAAGAAAGGTCAAAAGCTGGGAGACAGATGGCTTACGAACACACAGACATAAACACCCTCCCACACACTTTTAACTCTCCCAAAGGGACAGAGATCCATTGTGCAGCTCAGATGGGCATCGCTGTCACTCACGCATGGACACACACACAAACACACACACACACAGGCAGATGTCTAGTAAACCATTACCAGAGTGTTCTTTTTGTGCCACTTCATTGCAACCATCATTAAAGATTAATAACAGGTGAGGAAAGCATGCTGAAAATAATGAATGTACATAGATAAGAACAAAAAGCAAAAGAGTTATAAATAAAACAATCTCTATTAAACGGGGGAACAAAAGCTTGCTGGATCAAATATAAACTCTGGTTTCACTTTTTAATGGTTATTATCTTTGTTTCGATGATAAATAAAGCTTTTACGCATTTTTTGTGCTACTTTGAAGAGCTTTTTTTAACCCGGTTTTCATTTTTAAAATCTCTTTGCAATGAATCAGATGTACCACATGGTGAAGTTTTGCCAGAGTGGCCTTGCTTTGCAAAAAAATAAAAAATCTGGGGATGATATCCTAATATTTTGTTAGACTGTATTAAACCAGGGTTACATTTGGTATTAATGCTAAAGGTTGCATTAAAAACACCTTGTAAACATGCTGTTATGTAAATGCTCTCCTTTTGATTGCAGAAAATCCTTGAAAGTCGTTTTTGCTGTTGTATGTTGATGTTGCTTAGATATGCCATGCGGCTGATTTTCCTAACCTTGTGTGGATATTTAAAAAAACTCGAGCATTCATGACTTTAAAGGGATCTCTACTGCCGATCAGTTCAAGAGCAAAGTGTGGAGCTGGTTCTGTAACAGCACAGAACCAACTAAAAAGTTCTGGATGTTAACGCAATCCTTTCTCCTTATGCTGAATAATCTCTGATTTTTATCAAAGCTTTGGCTTTCTATTGATGCTTTTATTCAGTTATGATCCCTCTTTAAAAGCTATACTGGAAAGCATTGAATATATCCCTCATTATCGTTTCTGACCTGAGCAATCAAACTTTTTTTTATCTTAAAAAGTCTCACTTTGTGAGGCAGGAGGCGTTTGTTTTAAAATCAGTTTTTACAGAGTTCATATTTTATGCCGTCGTAAACAAGAAATCTTGGTGATTACACACACTTGGTTATGAATATACTTGCAATCAGAAATAGTTAAAAGAATTACCATTACGTTTCAGAAAAAACTATTTACTACAGCACTTAACAGTGGCTGTGAACTTAAAAGGATACAAAAAAGGATTTATGAATCATTTGTTCTAACCAAATGTCTCACACTTTGTGTAAAAGCTAATAAATCTGTCTAAGTTCAGGTGTTTGAACAGAGTTATTGAATTAGTTGGTGGTGGAGACATTATGCAGTAGATGTTTGCACATCACGTGTTTCTAATCTCTATCTGAAAATCCAACTCGTTTCCACACACAGAAACTGACGTTGCCGTGACCACCGTGGCTGACAGTCATTTTGTCCCTTTTATTAGTTCATACAGTTGCTTTGTTTGGTCCTTTCAACTAGGAAATTGTGCTGCTAGGATGTTTGGTACCAACCATGCAGCGGTTCTTTTGCATTAGAGGGAGAATTTCTGGCTTTTCTTCTTTTTTTCCCATTTTCACCTGTGCTGACTTTTCAAAACATGACGACCTAAAGCTTATTTTATGGTTTAGGTTGCCTTTTAAAAGAGGCAAGAAAGGCTTCAGTCCGATTATAACAGACTCTGTTTATTTCACAAGCCTTGGTTCCTTAGCTTGGTTGGCTGTACTAGTTGTTAGCAACAGACTTGGTGTGTATCCAGAGGACGTAGACATGACGTATCGTATGTCTGAGATCTCAAAACTGCTGCTAAAGTTTTTAAATACAGCTTTTCTCATGGCAGAGAGTGCTAGGAAATGTTAAAACTATACGTTTACACTCCAATTAGCCTTACATGTATCCACTGAGGGCATCTCCAGGTCAGTTTGAGCATTTGTGAAGTTAGCCTGATGTCTCTAAGGGGGTCTATATTTTGTACCGAAAGAACATAAAAGTTCTGATCTGTGTTGCAGCACGAGTGAACAATTGAAATGCCTCAGTAGAAAAAAATAAAAATCTATATAAGACTTGAATCTCTCTTCAATCAGTTTATTATATCTTTACTAATCAGTTGATTGGATTTTTCATTGTCTTTATGGTTACTGGTTGAGCTGAAAGTCTCCTGATTCTTGTCAAACTTCTTGATGCATCACGGTAGTTCTGCTTTTCTTACCATCATATTTTCTTGGGATCGAGTCTTGTTTATAAGAAGTCAGGCAAAGGTCTGGTTTGCTGACATCACCACCAACATGCAGAGTTACCAAAAGCAGCTTCAGCATGTTTGCTTGCTGACATCAGCACTTAGCTCAGAGCCTGCCTGCATCTTGGTGCAGCTTGGCATGGCCACAGTCCTGATGTAATTATATTAGGTAGATCAATAAACTAAAAGCAAAGGATTGTCCCGGTTTGTTGCAGCCTCTAATTGATTGGCCATCCCCTGAATTCTCAAGAGTTATAAATAGATCTGAAAGACAGTGATGGATGGTTTATCTCTACAGCTATGGATCAGAGGCAAAGCATGCCTCTTCTATCAGTCACCACCTTTTACCCCCCCCTTCCCATGCTGCCTCCCCTTGCTAGCTAACTATTACCATCTAGGGTATTCATGCCACACAGCCAGCACCCTGGAATGTGTGTGCGTTAGTGTGTATTTGCAGATGCCTGCACAGTTTTCCATTATGCGATGGTTAGCTTAACTAGTATCTTATGGAGTGATGGTGTGTGAAATACTTGGGCAGTGTACCATAATAACAGTTGGTCTTTGTGGGAGAGCTTAGGTGTGTGGGTGTTGAGTGTCAAAGGTGATTAGTGTGCAGAGGCGTTTGTGAGCGTGTGCGCAGGCGTCAGACTCTCATCGTTGTGCAACACACCGAGCATGGAGGCATCTGACCCTCAATAATAAATGTGGCTGCTGTGAATATTTAATGAGAGGGGGGCTGTTGATAGATGCACACTCCTACCCAGGAGGGGAAGAATTAAAATTTACTATCCACCATGTCTGCTTGACTTCTGGGCCAAGGCTTCAGGGAAATGCTCTATGGGTGTTTGGGGGGGGGGGTGCAGGGAACTTCACCTTCGCTCCTGCTTGACTCCTTAATCTGCTTTCTGTGTATCCACAGGGCTCTCAGGATAGTGCTGGCGGTCAGGAGGGACTCGTACCCCCACCCTTCTCTGCTTTCCCACCTCCCCCACCTCCGCCTCCTCAGAACGGCCTGGCTTTGGATTACGGGGGCAGCCTGTACACAGCAGGTGCCGTGCAGGGCCCCGTGGAAGCCGGTGGAGCAGGGAACAGCGCAGCCAACGCCGCCAACAGCCTCAGCGGCCAGGTGAGGGCCAGCCGTGGGGCGGGGCTGACGTCAGGTTTTTATCTTAGAGGTTTCTCATAGCAAATGCTTAATGTGCTGAATGATTAGATTATAGGTTTACTATTCATGTTAATTACTGGAGACGCACCAATTGGTTGGACAGAGATCAGAATCATCCTTTTTTTTTTATTTTATTCTTGCTCTCATCTTTGATCACCAGGAAAAACACCAAAACCTGATTTTTCTTTTCTTCTATATTCATTAAATACAAAAAAAGCAGTTGTCATAATGTCTGGGGATATAGTGGATGGGGTTCATGGGGATAATCTTTTAATCCCCTCGTTTCCTAAGTGTTTTCTACATACTATATGTTTTTGTTGTTGTTTCTTGTAAAAGAGAAGACCCATCAGACCAGTTAAATCTGGATTGGTCTGACATTAATGACTCAGAGAAGATCCTATTTTCCCAGAAATCACCTGTTTGATAAACTTTCTGTGATCATATCTGCCCCCTAAAAAAGATTCATGTCATTTATTTGACTACAAAAGAATATTTGCTTAGCGTTAGGTATTTAGTCTACCGGCTAATAGTCTAACAATATGTCAATGTAATAAACATCAATTTTGAAAAAACAGCGGAAGATTTCCAACATTAAATTATAGTTTCAGAATATCTAGTGTTGGTGTAGTGGTTTAGCGCGCGACCATGTATGGAGGCTTCAGTCCTCTACGCAGCCGTTGCTGGTTCAAATCCTGGCAGTCGCCCTTTGCTGCATGTCATCCCCTCTCTCTACCCCTCTTTCCTGTCTGCCTACTTTAGAAAATAATATAAAACTAAAGGCCACTAAAGCCTAAAACAATAAGATTATAAAAAGAATATCTAGTGCTGCGCCTTTCAATATTTCACTCTGGTGGACAGTTTAAATCACATGCGGTTCATTAGGTCAGCTGCAAAAGACTGTATATAGAGCAGCCTGTCACTAATCAGGTCCAAGTAGTACAGAAAGGAGAGAGCATGGAAAGTAAAACCTATGTTCTCTAAATTAAAATGTACTTTTAATATGATTTTAGCGGGAATGTAGCCATGCAAAGCTGAAGTTTCTGGGTTTATCAACATGGGGTTTGATTATTAAAGTACACGGCTCCAGGGCCGATTGTTTTAAAATCTACCGCAGCACTCAGTGAAAGTTAAATGCAGTTAAATCAGTCGGATAATATCTTAATTTGGTGTTTCATTTATCACTGAGATTAATGGTTAGGATTAATGTGAAGCTACATGAAATGGTTTTATGTAACTTTAATGTCTAACTGGAGCGATAAAGAGGATTCGGTCCTACTTCTTTAAAGTTAATGCTGGGAATATTGGCTCATAAAAAAGAACAGGTTTGACTGCAAACATGTTATGTTCACTTTTTTACACTGTAGATCAAAAATGCTTTTAAACATTAAGCTTTGTTAGGAGCTTGAAGGTCAAAAATAATGTTTTTTAGATGCATATGGTTATTTTATTTTATTTTTTTAACAGTAAAAAGATGTATATTGAAAGTAAATTAGGTCGGTCAATTTGAAATAAATATTTTTTGGATTGTATTCTTTTATAAAGTTAATACGTAAAGGATTGCAGCCATAAAGAGACATGCAAAGTTGCAAGTTAAAATATTTTTTGCAAGCAGCTGAATTGTAGATTTAAAAAAAAAAAGGTTTTGATTAGTCAAATAACTGAACGATTAGTCAACAGTTAAAATCTTTGTCTGCAGTGCAGGTATTGGTGAACAACCTGGGCTGAATATTTCTGTTTTGTGAAGATAGCTGACTTTATGTAGGCGGGTTTCTTATTTACTTTTTTTCCTTTTAAAAGAATACGCCCTCCGGTCTGAATTATTGCATATGCAGATGATAAATCAACCAAATGAATCTGTTCAGGCCCTCAGGCAATCTACAACTTCCACTGCAGTGACTCTTAGAAGTCTGCTTTCCACTTTTCCCTCATCCTCTCCTTTTCTATTTGCTTAAACGGTTTGTTTCCAGGAGTATTCCTCTTAACAATCTGCGGCGGATCATATAAATCCTCTTAAGCTGTTAATCAGTCGTTTCTAAAGAGGGACTAAAGCGTCTTTTAAAACATATGTTCGAAATACTGATGCACTAATCTGCTCTCTGTTAAGTTTCCATAAACCTTTGACTTAATGATTCTTTATTCCTAAAAATTTCTTCTTATTAGAAGTGGTTTTCAAGATGAAACTGTAAACTCAGATTTTACTCAAAAGATGGAGTTATTACTAGGGATGTAAACAAATCATCAATCTACGATTAATTAATGGTTTATTAGATTCAGTTTTTTACCAATTGATTAACTGATAAATGAAGGAATCTCTTTCAGTGTTGTAATGCTACCACTGTCTGCTAGATGGCGCTGCTGTGTATTCTTAAAAGAAGTTTTACCACTATTTGCAAGACAAGTGAAACCAGAGCGGGAGCAGGCAAGAGCAGAACATGAATTGATTCAGAGTCTGGGCCAGGATTATTTACACTCTTTACCCCAAATCACCCCCCTGCTGTGCAACATTGTATAAATGTGTGCACAAAGCAGTGCTTTGAACCCAATACCATTGTTTGCTTTGGTAGAAGTCCAAGGCAATACTCCACAATCACTCCTATGTCTTCATGTTGCCTCGGAGGAGCTCGAGTTTTCTCTGAAGCAGGCTTCTGGTTCTAATATCATCCCACTCTATAAATGTATATGTCAAACAAAAGCAGCACCTAAAGATATAGATTTAAAAGCATCATCTTTGCTAACAGATTTGTGGATTAAATAGAGGAATATTTAGTTAATTACCGTCTCTTGTTTATGATTAGTTGGTCTACTCAGGTTATAAAATATATCTGGAACGGACAGCAATTAGTTAATTAACCTGCTTCCTGTCTTATTTCGTCTCTTTGACCATGCAGTCTGATGGCTCCTCTCAGATTGACGGGCAGTCTGGAGTTGGTTCGGGTGGAGGGGGGGGCGGCGGGGGCCCCGGGGACGATTCAGACGCCAAAGGGACACCCAAACGTCTCCATGTATCTAACATCCCCTTCCGCTTCCGGGACCCAGACCTACGGCAGATGTTTGGGGTAAGTAGGCAAAGATTCTTTGAAATCTCTCTGCCTGTCAGGAGTCAGAGCATCTCTTTGCTTGATCAGTGACTGTTAGTGAGGGAGGTGCCTCTAAAATGTGATGAGTAAAGGGCGAGGGAGGGATGGCTGCGGGAGAACCCGTGCTGGTTCTGCGCCAGCTCGCCATGGTTGAACGCTGCCAACTCCCTGCAGTGAGCATGTGACTTCAATGCTTCTCCAGCCTCCTAATTTCCCTGCATCGTCTCTTTGGTTTCAGCAATTTGGCAAAATCCTTGATGTTGAGATTATTTTCAACGAGAGGGGCTCCAAGGTAGGATGGTCGAAAAAATCTTTCAGAATTATAGATGAATATTTTAGTACCTGATAGGAGCTAAACTGTATTTTTTAAAACCTCTCGGCTCCTCGCAGGGCTTTGGTTTTGTTACGTTTGAGTCCAGCGCAGATGCAGAGAGGGCCAGGGAGAAGCTTCACGGCACGTTGGTGGAAGGACGTAAAATCGAGGTGAGTCTCCAGCCCTCCAGAGCAGTGTCCATTCTGTCCTCTGTCCCTCCTCCATTCCTAGCAGTGACAAATGAGAACCATTATGGTGGTTTCTGCCCCAGAGAAGGTTTCTACGTTGCTGTTCTGTGCCCCATCCCCCTCCCCCACCCCTCTGGCTTCACTGTAGCATGGTGCAGCGGTGCCGCACTCTTTCATGATGGCACTTCCTGTCGTTTTTTTGTTGTTGACGATGTCGGTGTTGTGGGCTCTCCATTGCACCTTGATCTTTGGGGCTGTGTGGTTTGCAAAGCTTGCTGGGTGGAGTGGCTACACAACAGGCATGGCTGGTGAGACGTCACTACGACTCGATCGCTGGCGATTTCTGCTGCTTCTGTCACAGCATGTAGGATCTGGTTGGTTTTCGTTTATTATTTTCCCACATTTCCCTGCATCTTCATTCACATCATCACTTCTTCCATGATCATTATGAGTGGCCGTTTCTTCCTCTTTTTTTTTTTTTTTTTTTCTTTTTTTTCCTTTAATGGTTGTGTTTATGACTGGAAGAGAGAAGCCTTTGAACAGAAAAGTGCTTGCTGGTGCCGCATGGTTGGAACTTACAGTGTCTTGTTAAACACTTGGAACCGTTTCACATTTTGTCACATTACAACCACTGACGGAAACATATATTCAGTTAAAGCTTTATTATTAAGCAGGATGAAGCAGCATATATTTACAAAGCAGAGAGAAACACGCCAGAAATATGGATAAGAACGTGTGGTTTGCATTTATATTCAGCCATTTGTCTGTATACTGTAGCATTTAGGCCAAAGAGTTCAGCTTTGATCTCAGTAGTTCAGGGCACCTTCCTCAACTGGGGGGGGGGGCTCTTGACAAACTGGAATCAGGATTTCCTACTGTAATTATTATTATTGTCTTCTAGCCATCACATCTTGCTACATCTTGCATTAAGAGCTGCAGATGTAGACTGTAAGACTATGTGAGCTCTAGATCTCAGCAGCTCCTCCAAAGTTACCGTGGGTGTCTTGGCTGCTTCTTCTACTACCACTGCCTGTCCATTTTGAATGGGCAGCCATGATGGACTGGATGATGCTCCGTGCAACGCTTAAAAAACCTTTGAAGCCTTAACAGAACAGCTGAAATGATGCTGACGTTAATTTACACACAGGGCGGCGTCATTTGGTGCTTTAATCAAAAAATAATTGAATAATCCCGACGATAAATTAGTTGCAGTTATATGTGATAATATTTGAGTTGTTTTTTTTTGTTTTTTTCCAGAGTTGTAGATGCTGACGACTGCAGGCAGGAAGTCTTGGCTGATTTCTGAAGGGATTTTTTTGTTAAACTATTTTTGACTGGTTTTAGAGTAAAGAATTAAATACAGTTTCGTCCCACACTTTTCTGGTTTTATTTTCTTTTAATTTAATTTTAAAACAGCTTTATTTTCCAATTATGCCCTGGTTCTACTCTGGTCTTTCATAAAGTCACGTTAAACCAGTAAAGTTTTAAAGCCATAACTTGATAACATGTGCAAAAGTTCATAGGGGTGTGATTAGTTCTGGGAGGGACTGTAAGGTAGCTTTCATTTAACACTATGGGATTTCTATGTGGTTGCAGTTTATATGTTTGGTGTGTTGAAAAGACTGATCCATGATTTTTTTTTGGGTGGGGGTTAGGGATGGGAATGAAGCTGTTGTGAGAAGTGTGTGGTTAATTTTTTGTTATTTATTTGATTTACAGAAATATTAAAACATAAATGCTAGATGGATGTTTAAATAAAAGGCTTACAGTTTTCACACGCCTTGCTTGAAAACAAACACCAGATCTCATGGAAGTGCATTTTGTTGTGACATTTCTTTCCCTTTTTTTTTAATTTGTCGGCATGAGCTCAGGTTTCAGTTGCAAATGGCCTCGGAGAGGGAACACACGCCATGCTTTCTGCCATTTGCTCCAGCTGTTGATATGAACTCGGATCATGTTTTTTTATTTTTTACTGACTGCTGAAGCTCTTGTGCATGGTCTTTGAATGTCTCGCATTTCTTCTCTGTCTGTGTCTTCTTAGTGCAGAATTACAAGAAAAAAAGAGAGGGTGGAGAAAGAAGTGAAGCTAACGCCGTAGACAGCTGCTTACTTTTTTTTAAATTAGGTTTTCTTCCATCTCTTTCTACTCTCTTTGATCCGGCCTGTCCGGCTGTCTGTCTCTGTGTTCGTGTCCTCATGTCCACCTTCCTCTCCCACATCTTTGTTCATTTTAAGAAAGAGGTTAAAGTTCTGATCGTCTTTGATCATTGTACGGTGTCCCTTGAGTTTCATCTCCTTCCATTTCTTCAACCTTTTCGATCTGTCTTCATAGTGGGTTATAGAGGCTAGGTTGTTGGCTGATACTTTCAGGTGACTGTTGACATGTGACCTCTGACATCACTTCCTATCTACCACAGGGTGGGGGTTGCTTTTCATTACCTCGTTTTGTTTGTCCCTCCCCCCCTCCTATATTGTTTGTTTTGTTTTTCCTTTTTTTTTTGTTCATCATTTTGTTTCTTACGCATATTTTCTCGATTTCCCTGATGATTTTTGTATGTTGTTGTTGTTGTCAGTCTCCACGGTAACTGCTCGCGTGTCCTCACGCCGTTCCCCCGACCACGGTAAGTTGTGTACACATGGCATCATCTTTGAATGACCCCTCCCCACCCCCCACCCCATGCGCCCCCCCCAACGAAAAATAAAATGCACCCAAATGAAGGAGTCCCTTCCTGCAGGGAGCTTGACTGATTGATTGGCGGACAGAACCTGATTGGCTAATCCTGTGATTGATTGGGGAGGTGGTGAATGAAACTGTTAGGAGATTAGCCATTGACCGCATGGCATTACAATAAGGCCACTGAATGTACCGCATCTATCTGCAAGTGCAACAACTACGACTACCACTTCTTAATGCATTCATTACAATCACCTCTCTAACTGCATTTTAAAGCATTGGATTCGTGAGCTGTATCCTGCATGGTTTACTCTCTTTGTGGTCATCTGTTTGACGACATGTAGAACTATGTCATCTCTCTGTGTCATGTGTCAGCCAATAGCTGCATTCTTGCACTTTTTTAGCGGGAGAGCATGCTGAAGCATGAGTGGCTATGTTAGCTCTACTGGAGAGGGGATAGCAGCCGTCTGTATATCATGGCGTGCCGTAGTGCTTGATTATCACTTCCTGTATCAGTGCTCAGACTGTTGTTGAAGTGCAGGTTTGCAGCCTTAATGTTTCAATCAGAGCCGTGTCCGTTGATGAGTAGCTTTTGTACCCAAATGGGGATGATTTTTAGAGCAAAGCTGAACCCCCCAAAACAAAAAAGCTGCAATGAAACGATTTCTGGCAAACCTATAAATGCACACAGCTTTGCCCTGTTCTGATTTCTGTGAGGAGGTGCCCTTGATTTACCCTTTGATCAGTTTGGTTCTGGATGGTGTGTGTCGCTGGTTGTGTGTTAGAAGGTGTTTTCTGGTGTGTGACACTGATCTGAAAAGCCTGGCAGTGTTCCACAGCAATGGTTTGATTGTTTTTTTGTTTAGGTTAAACTCATTGTTAATTTCAGATCATATATTTGCATCCCCCACCCCCATTGTCTTTTTCTCTGGTCTGTCCTTTCTCTTTCTGTGTCTTGTTTTTGCACCAATCATCATCTTGTCCATCATGGCTCATGTTCATATAGACTGGTTGTAGTTAAACAATCAGATACGTGCGCTGTTTGTTGACTGCATCTTACCGTCTTTTTGTTTGGTTAGTTTTTTGGAGGAGCTGCACATCTGAATGGAACGGTCATGTTCTCTCTTCTCCACCTCATGTCTGTTTTTCTTTCATGTGGACTGGCATCTCCCCCTGCATCCCTCTCTCTCTCCTTCCTTTGTTCGCTCTCCCCCCCCCCCTCCTGTACGATGTGTTCTTGACTGAGGGAATCCAACCCTTGTTTTCTTTTCTGTTTTTGATTGGTCTATTTGCTGCATCTGATGCTTGCTAATTGGTTAGTTTTCTCACCTCTGATATTGTGATGCGCTCCTGGTTGGCTGTCTGTTATTTGTATAAAAACTCTTTTATTAATGTCCTTCTTTTTTTGTTTGTTTTTTGATGATTTATTTATTTATTTTGCACTGTAACTGATGAATCTGCTGCTTAATTCACCTTCTCTGTTCCCTCCTTTTTAGCAGCAATATAATGGTCTTGGATTTCTTTTTGAATGCCTTTTGCACTGTAATGTTTTCTTTTCTATGTTTTATGTGCCAATAGCTGCAATGTTTGTGTGTAAAACAGGCTGATAACTCACTGGGATCCTTATTTTCAGTCTGTTTCTTCTTTAAAAAGAAGTGCATGCATCAGATACCATCGCTGCTCATAAACCAAATTAACACCCCTTTTAAGGATTAAATCAGGCAATAAAATTATTATGGCGCCTCACATGAAAGCAGAAGTTTTCTGCGAAAGCTCCATTGTGCGCCATAGGACTCTAAGAACATTTATTCCTGTTAAAACTTATGTTTTCAGAATTTTGCTTTTGTCTTTACTGAATCTAAAAGAATAAATTGGCTCCTGAACCTTTTGTTTAATTTTTAGGTTAATAATGCCACAGCCAGAGTGATGACAAACAAGAAAATGACCACACCGTACTCTAACGGAGAGGGCCTCGCAGCACTACCATATGGTAATGAATCATCCTCTGATACACTTCAGAAACATTGCTAATGCCTCTCTGTTGTTGAACAATTTGAATAATTGATTTTTCTACAATAAAATCTACTTTACAAAAGAATCTTGTAATATCTTCTCCTTCACAGAACCAGGTTTTTGAATTCTTTGCTGAAATCCTACTAGTCCTGTAGTCCAAAATACAGAGCAGAGGAATTATGGCTAATAGCTTCTACCCTCTAACCTTATGTGGTGGATGGATTTGAGTACTCAGATGATCCCAGGGATTATGTTGTCCGGGGCTTCTGGGTCTTCCTCAGCATATAGGCTCTGAGGGACTGGACAGACAAGGAAGAGTTTAAAATCCCTCTAGAAGATTGAGGTAGGAAAGGTGCCTGGTACACCGAGGCTCCACTCTAGAGCCGGTCCTGGGATCGGATGTTTGCTAACGCTTGGTGGCCTGGTTATCCCATTCTGGATCCAGCCGGACCAAGCCCAGACAACTGACGTAAGGCCATCCCTCAGTGCAAAGAGGATTCGGCAGCAGAGATGTCAGTGACCTGATACACGGGACATGGAGTTCACCTTGCTCGGGGAAAGGAGCCCCAGCTTGTGTGTGAGGTTGAGGTTGAGCGATGGCCTTGATATCCTCCATGCACATCCTGGGCTCTGAAATTCAGCTCCTTAAGAAAGGTTGGACTCTGGATCACAGGTGGCGTGCTTTGGTTGGATCTCTTGTTGGGGTTCACCCCAGTTGATCTTTGCCCTCTAGAAGATTGAAGTGTCTGACTGCTGTTTTGGCTCATGGGCCAACTAGCAGGGAATATGTGGCCTTCTTGGCGTCCCTGGTGCCCCTCTTGGGGGTCATTGGTTCAAACCCCAGCTCTGGCTTTCATTGTCATTGTTCCTTAGGTACCCTTCACCCACATTGTCTACTGATGGTGGCTCCTGTGTACAGCAGCCTTGCTTCTGTCAGTAGCTTCAGGCTACAATGTAGCTTACCACAATCAGTGTTCTGAATGTAGTTTAAAGCGCTTAGGTCAAGTCGCTATATAAGCAAAGGCCATTAATTGTTCACATGGGAAACAAGGATAGAGTTGGGAGGGTCTGCTGGAATCATACCAGGGCCCTCAAACAGGGACATATCAACTCCCACCTCAGTGAGACGTTTTTACTGGATTCCAGTGGAGGCTGTGGACACAGAGTCCTAGTAGACCATGTCTTCTAATGAAGAGCTGTGGCCATAAGTTCTGCATTACCATCTTTCATTGATAAACCAGTTGCTGGACTGCAGCAGTACGTGATGCCATCAAGCTGTCTGGTTGACTTGTAGGGCTCATAAGTCAGCTAATTATTACCAATGGTTGGGGTTTCTCAGTCTGCCTGGTTGGTGTTCCAGACGTGTCCCATCAGGAGGATGCTTAGCTGGGGGCCCAGGACTTAGCGGGGAGACTTGATGTCTTGTCCTACTGGAGCTTGAGGAGATGTCTGGGCAGAGAGAGAAGTCTGGGAGTCTCCAGTGAGTCTGCAGCCCCCACCGCTGGGTCTCAGATATGGAAAAAATGACAAATAGGAGAAATCTAGTCCTACTGCAAATTACAGTGTAGCTTTTTATAAGGTGGGTTATGTTTCTTTCAGGTTTTTTCCCCTTTATATCTTTAATGCACCGTCATAGCAATCAGGGTTGTTACAGTTGCTAACTGTAGAGATTTGTCCCGTGTGTATTTTACTAAAATAAAAGACACTATTGGTGGGAGAGGGTTCCTACGTAGTCTGGAAAAGTCTGGTCAAAGTATAGAATTTTATTTAATCCCTTTTCAGCTCTGAATACTTTCTTCTTAAAGAAACGCCATTTTAAAACTTTTTATTTCTTGTAGAGCTTCAGATTCAGGTGTAACTGTCTTTGCAGCGCAGCTGATTATACATCATGTTGTAACCTAAGAAACATGCTAAAATTGGAAGATTGTGTATTTAAAGGATTTTGAACAAATGCAGAAAATAAAGTCCATTCTTTTTTTTTTTCACATATGTAATTCTAAGGTAGTATTGATGCCTAAAACATGGGAAATTATCTTAATTGACTTAAAAAATAAACTTAAGTTTTTATGACTCTTAAACTGGGTTTAAAAGAATTTCTGTTTAGGTTATATTTTCCTTTTAAATAGAAGTGTTTTCAGCTCTTATAAAGATCAAGGAAAGGACACCTAGTAATTAATTGACTTATCATTTGATAATGCATTGGTATTCAGATGTTTTGGCTCTTTCACTGACTACCTTTTAAAGCAGCAGAGCACAGATCTAATAACCAATTAGACTTTTCCATTTGCAACACTTACAGGGAAGCATCACCATTTTATTAGCTGCTTGGATGTGGTTTAAACATGACAGAGTAATGATGTCAGAAGACTGCTGCTCTCTGATTGGGTAGAGGATGTCATCACAAGTCTTTGCCTACACATTAATATATCTTGTATCTTTAGATGTTTAAATCGCTGAGCTCATGGTGTTTATAACCAGTGGTGGTTAGCTAGCATCAGGTACCAACGGCTATATCAACTAGCTTCTGTCCCACAGTTGGTTACATCTCCATGGCTTCAGTCTCTTCCTACTTATCCAAAATGCTTTATCTATTGCTTATCAATAAAAAACGCTTTTTTTTTTTTTGTTGAATTTGACTAACTACTGACCTAAATTATAGAATCTTGTGCTTTATTGATTTTTGCAGCCAGTCACTGGTTAATGAGTCAAACTGACAACCAGTTGGTTACTTAATTTAACCTGTCAGGTCACTAGTTATGAAAATGTTTGGTTGCTTTATGTAAGAACATTGCACTGATGTTGTTTTTGTTTTCTTTCATACATACAGCCGGCTGGAAGTTAAGTCCTATGGTTGGAGCCATGTACAGTCCTGAGCTTTATACAGGTAAGATATCAAAAAATATGTTTTGTATTGCAGAGTGCTGCAACTATTTAGTGTTAACTGGTAGTAATGTAGCTTTTTGTCTGCCCCTCAAATTTTGTACAGAAATAAATTCAATTTTACACACACTTTGTCTTATAAATATGTACTAGATGCCTTAATATCCACAGGTTTCTTATCGATTACTACTTAGACTATTAAATATTGTAGAGATTGAAGAAAAAAAAGTTTGTTCTGTCAATGTGCTTTGAAAATGGGATATAATTACAATGAACTGATGGAGAAAGGCAAAGCAATATATGTCGAAATATTCAAATACGTAACTAGCAGCAGGGCAAACATGGATTTTATAATATCATCTTTTGCCGTTTACTCATTTACGTAATAATCATGTTAATGCTGTGAAATAGAATATCAACCTATTATCTAAAGATGAGGTAACTTTCACATATTCCAGTGAAACCGATTAGGTTTCTCCAACTGGTTATGCATCCATTTGGCACACAGATCAGTACAGTTAACTTCTTTATCCAATTAGTTTATTCAGGGAAAGGATATAGAGGATCTGCACAAGGCTAGGGTGGTTTAGAACACCACAAATAAGGAAATTGACCTTAAAGACATAGAAGAAATACTGAATTACAATTACCCATCCATTTTCTGGAGACCCATTAAAGTTTTCATCCCATAAGGAAGATGAACAATCAGCTCATGATCAGGTGGGTGGAGCTTGCAGTCATCTGAGGACCAATGGTCTCGGGTCCACACCCACCAAAGACACTGTTACAAGCTAGGCTGTTGGAGATCAAAATTATGTATCCTCCTGCTATAGAGGCAACACTGAGTATCTGATTCAGAGAAACGTTTGTGGTCTGATAAGAACAAGATTAAGTTCTTTGGCATCAACTTTGGAGGAAGAGAATCAAAGGCTGCTAAAAGCTAAAAGCAGCAGCCAAAAAAAACGGAAAGTTTTGTTTATAGAAAGGCTCAAAAATACTTAAGATCTTTGCAAACCAGGGAGCTGCTCTAAGAAAACGCCTGTTAGCTGTATTTTAACTAGATGTACCTTAATTAACCCCACACTGACTCTGAAACACGAAACGTTTCTGGAAAATAATTTGGCTTTGCTAAATAGATCTGCAGAGACTGAAAACTATTAGCTTCCGTTTGGTAAGTTAATGAATTTTAAAAGCAAATAATAATCAAGATGCTTCTCTATGTGGATAAGTTGTTCCCGCTGCGCTATTGTTGTAAATAAAATGAAAGGCGTGTGGGTTTTTTTTTTTTGAAAACTTCTCTCATCAGTTCCAGGGTTCCCGTACCCGGCTGCAGCTGCTGCAGCAGCCGCCGCTTCCACTGCTGCGACATTTCGAGGAACACATCTGCGGGGTCGAGCTCGGCCCGTCTACAGCGCAGTCAGGGCTGCTGTCCCACAGCCGGCCATCCCTGCGTACCCTGGGTACGTAGATTCTATATCCAATCTGCTGAAAAGCACAAGTAGTTTTACATGAATAATGAGAAACAGTCCTAATACTGTAGATTGTCTTTAAAAGCATGGCTTCACTTATCGAGATAGTGATTCAAATTGTGCATGCTGTGTGTTTGAATAAAACTGTATTGAATAATGACATAAATGGTTAAGCGCAGCTAAAATACCATTTCCTTGTACCTTAACACAGTGTTTTTCAACCCTGCTCCTCAAGGCACACTGTCCTGCATGTCTTGGATGTTTCCCAGCTTTAACACACCTGATATCAATTGATAGCAGATTAACAGGCTTTGTTGAACATCAATCATATAAAACAGGAGTGAGAAACATCTAAAACCTGCAGGACA